>JAQQAE010007217.1:0-16033 GCA_029823295.1 Pseudamia nigra
TTTGTCAGATTCAAGTTATTTCTGTGATCATTGTGGGTTTTTCTGTCATTTACAGAGGGCACCAACAATTTTATCCATGCCCGTAAAATTGCAAAGAATGTACGCATTTAATTTTGGGGTGCCTTAGGGTACATGGCATTGATGGGATGAGTAACCTGCACATTTATAAAGGCAACATTAAATCTTATTCAGGGAAGGCCTTGTTGATTTCAGAGAAACAATGTCAAGCCACGTTTTGTATGGCTTTGTAGTGTCTTGGTGCTAAACTGGCCTGCCTGCAGATCTACTGTAACTTGTCACCTATTGTTGATGATTGGTCCATCATGAGCTGATGAAATCCTGCATCAAACAAGAAAAGAAAAGGTGCTGCAACAAAGTCGTAAAAATGATTCTGGCACAACTTTTCTCAGTGTTTCACATGTTATCATTGTGATATACAGGTGGATATGAAAAGTCTACACACCCCTGTTCAAATGCCATATTTTGTAATGCAAAAATTGACAACAAGATAAATAATTTCACAACTTTTTCCACCTTTAATGTGACCTATAACCTCTACAATGCCCTCTTATAACTGGGGATGTGGCTGTGTTCGGATTTAACCAGTTACATTCAAACTCATGTTGAAGCACCTAGAGATAATCGGCGATTATGATTGGCGCTATACAAATAAAGATTGATTGATTGATCACCAAAAGAACAGCATACCTCCAGTGAAGCATGGTGGTGGCAGCATCATGCTTTGGGGATGTTTTTTTTCAGCTGGAACTGGGGCCTTAGTCAGGGTGGAGGGAATTATGAACAATTCCAAACACTAGTAAGTGTTGGCACAAAACCCTCAGTCTTCTGTTAGAAAACTGAAGATGAAGAGGAACTTCATCTCTCAGCACGACAGTGACCCAAAGCACACATCCAAATCAACAAAAGAATGGCTTCACCAGAACACGATTGAGGTTTTGGAATGGCCCAGCCAGACTCCAGACCTGAATCCGATCAAACATCTGTGGGTTGATCTGAAGAGGGCTGTGCACAGGAGATGCCCTCACGATCTGTCGAAGTGTGGCAAAGAGTGGGCAAATATTGCCACATCAAGATGTGCCACACTGATAGACTCCTACCCAAAAACACAGAGTGCTGGAATAAAAGCCAAAGGTGCTGCAACAAAGTATTAGTTTAAAGGTGTGCATATTTATACAACCAGGTTATTTTAAGTTTTTCATTTTTCCCCTTAGCAGTTTCAGTTTGTTTTTCAATTGCATTATACAGGTTATAGGCCACATGAAAGGTGGAAAAGTTGTGAAATTAATTATCTTGGTGTCAATTTTTTACATCACAAAAACCTGGCATTTGAACAGGGGTGTGTAGACTTTTTTATATCCACTGTATGTGGCATACCGGTGTTCATCACACACCATATCTATTTACATTTTACACAGGGACCAAACCTTTTTGGCAGTTGGGTTGTAGTATTATTGTAGTGTTATTTTTTCAGCCTTATCTTTTTACCATTATTTTTGCAGCTGTACAACAAGTATAGATTGTTTAAGACAATTTAACTGTACAAGCTTTCATTTTGTGTTTTGCTTTTTTTAGGTGTGTTGCACCACGCTCGAAGGCCAAATGTTTTTCTCCAAGAAAGACAAACCGCTTTGCAAGAAGCACGCAAATACTTTTAAGATATGAATTGTGGAATTCCTGCATAATTTTTGATAATATTTTATTTGTTACTGGTGTCAGAAAGAAGCATTCTCAGCACAGTTAACTGATAAATTAACAAAGTAATACTCATGCCATGTCAGATGGCAGCTCCTGCTGGTGGGTGTAAGGGAAATTCTGCTCGATTCTTGCTTTCTTTTTTTTTTTTACTATTAACAGAAATGTCCAGCTTAAAACATTCAGATTTTTTAAATGTAGAATTTTTTAAAATTATTCCTCATGTCCTTGTGTTGATTTGTTATTGAGTTATTCAAAACATGACTTTTTCATTAAAGTCAGTACACACAGTGGCTCTTGAAGACCCAACCAGAATGATTTATGAGATGGAGTTTATATTTTTGTAGCTCTAGTCAAATTTTAATCAGCATCAGCATCTGATCCACACTACAGGGACAGCTTTAAGGAGATATCAGCCATCCAAACTCCCATATTATGTCAAACATTGTTATATTTATACATATAATGTGGTCTTAATATTATGGAATACAGAATTACCCATATACAGTATACAAAGTAAATAAATAAATGTAATATATAGCATAACAACAATAAGTCCCTAAAGACTGGTTATGTTTGATTTCAGTTTCCTGCTTTGTAAACATGAACATGTCTGCAGTGAAAGAAAGTGCTAAACATGGTTAAAATACTTTAGTAATCTTTGTATATTTATTTTGTTCATACTGGAAGGAATTCTTTATCAGACCTACTGTATAGTTTGGGCAATGTTTTGGTTATGAGCCTGGTTAATGGGTTGGTTGGTGGTAGTATCAGCAAACTCTTCATAAACCATTATGTTGATGTGATAATAAACTCAATTCACTCAGATTATCAGATCACTGAGAGTCAGTCTCCCTCTAGATTATGGAACACATCTCAGCAATAAATTAGTTTCTCATTAGCATATATATAAAATACAGTATACTAGGGCTGTCAAACAATTTAAATGTTTTATCTGATTAATCACAGGGTTACAGTGGATTAATTTCCATTAATCACTATTAATACCCATTCGTTAATCTAAATTAATTACAGGGTCACTGGATTAATTTTGATTATTCACAATTAATACCCATTCGTTGTTTTGCATTTTGTGGGAGCAAAAACACTCATGATAGAAGGTGATATAGACAATGGACTAAAATTACTTATTTTACATTAAAATGTATATTGTTTTTTCTAATGTAATCTTGTTTAACTAAAGGCATTACGCCTACTTTGTAGAACCTAACAGAACCTCTGTAATGTTCTGCTGAGATGTTTTTCCTTTTTTAGACTTGGTTCATTGTTTTCATCAGTAACTCACTAGTAACTATGTGTAAAGACTTATACTTTTACATTTAAATTGACTTTGAAGCAGTAAATACTAAAGAAGTTGTCAGTGAGGTGAGTCAAATGTAACATAAGATTTCATCACTTTTTCCTCGATGTATGAGCTCTTGTGCGTTAATTGTGTTAATGCCTTAACACGTTAATTGCGTAATTTTTTATCGAATTAATTCTGCAAACGAGACCCTATTAACACATGTAATCTAATTAATTATGCAAATTATATATATATATACATATATATATATGACCTTGTGATTAATTTAGATTAATAACAAATGGGTATTAGTTGTGATTAATTGCAATGTATCCACAGTTACCCTGTGATTAATCTGATTAAAAATTTTAATCATTTGACAGCCCTAACATACAGTGTCAACTTATGAATGTGATTGGTCAGTTCACTTTAGAGTAGTGAACATCCTACAACGACTTAATTCCAACACTATTAATACTTGTAGTAAATGAAATTAATCAATGGCTATTATGTGTTCCCTGTGTTACCAGCTATTTATACTGTGTGTTTTACTTTCACATCAGCAGAACAAATTACAATAAAGTCATATACACGACCAGTTAAAGGTTTCTCCTTCAGTGTTTTTTCTTTATTGTTATTTAATTCATCTTCTCCCACTAAGGAGGAGGGAGATGCAGCACATGAAGAGCGCAACCCTGAACATTAATACCGAGGATGTCCAAACGATATGAGAACACAGATATAAAATAAGTGTTAAAGAACCCAGAACGTGTTTTATATTAGCCACATTCAGCTTTGCATTCTCTCATCTGATTCAGGAGGTAGCCACCTGAAATGTAATGCACTTTAGTTAACAGTATATAGCCCTTTACAACAACCTGTAGGTGACCAAAATACGTACTTAACAAAACATCAAACATTACTAAAAAACACACCGCATGAAAACAATTACATGAACAAAGGCAGAAACATTGATGAGAAATTCAAAATCAAAAGAATGAAAAAATAATAATTAAAGGATATAAATGTTACCACACTGCTGGATATTAAATGGTTTCCTGCATAAATAGGCTATCAGTTTTGATTTCAAGTGTTCCAGATCAGAGATAATGCGTAAGTCAGAGGGGAGTAACTGAAAAGGCTTGGTCACCGCAGTGTTTATAGTTTGACCTACTGTAAGCATGTCCAAGAAAATCTGGCTCACAAACAGTTAAGCTAAGGCTGCTTTAGAAACAAACATTAAAAGTTTCTAATTAATTCTAAGTTGGACTGGAAGCCAGTGGAGAGGGATAGATTTAATATGGTCTCATTTGGGTTGCTGCATAGTTGAAGTTGGCTCAGAGAGGACTTACAGATGCCAACATAAAGTATAGTGCATAACATTAAGTGCAAGTCTGGAACTGATAAAAGCGTGGATGGCTACCTCAAAATGGTTTTTAGATCACGTGTGTCTTGCCAAAACTTAATTTGTGTCATTTCTTGTCTTCTTCGTGTACTTTAGACCATCAATAGTTTATTTGCAGGGAAAACGCGAGTACAGAGTCGATAGCCCTGTTAGTGCTACTACAACTACTGTACAAATCCATATTACTGTATGGCAAAAAAATAGTTAAGAGAAAGAGAAAATACAGCATCACAACAGCAAATCTGCAAGGGGCAAATGTCTTACCATGGCCATCATATTCTATCCCCACTGAGTGTCTGTGGGACACCCCCAGCAGACAGATCAACAGCAGGGTCCCTCGTCTTCAACAGGTCACCGCTAGCACAGACGCCCCAGGAGGAGGACTAGTCGCCTGGTGCAAAGCATGTGTACTGAAGCGAATGAGGGTCATATCCATTACTACTTAAAATTGGCAACAATTTCCTGTTGACTTGTTTTATTATTACCTTTTTTCACATTAATTGCAGGATCTACTATGATTAAAAAATGGCTTTGAAACCATGAATAGCAAAATGTTAGACAAATCCTGCCCTGAAAGTTCTTATTGACTGTCAGTAAATTTTTGCCTTCAAGATTTGTACCTTGCTCTCATTATATTTGCTTTTTTATCTGTGTGTGATAGTATCTTTCCGCAGCACACATTGTGTATTACTGCTGACAAAACTACGTGGTTGGAGGCTACACAAGCCTGACATAAGCAGCGTAAAATGCAGAATTTACACATTGCACACAGGGAGGTCATGAGAGAGAGAGAGAGCAATGGAGGTAGTGCTGTGAGGAGATGTACAAGACTGAAGCCATGGCAGGAATGTATGAAAAATGCAGTGAGTTGTCTTCTTCCACACAACAGCAGCTGTGTGCTTCCATATATCTTTTTCAGTTTCACAAAAATACAGTAGTCTTATGCAAAAAACCCCAACATGCTCATTATGTACACCTGTCCAGCGATTCAGACTTAGGTTCTTGACATTGATTTCAACTGCTCTAACTGATTTTAAAGCGTGAGGTCAAACAGTTGTCTCTAATGACCACACTTTTGTTCTTTTCTTGGCACAATAGATACATTTGTCTTTGGGTATGAAGAACACTCTACATATGTCACAGTGTTCTAAAACAATAGAGGCCTTTCTACCAGCTGTTTTTCCTTAAACTTCTGGAGCTACTAAAAAGCAGTGCAGATATTTTTTTTTTATAAAGGACACCATAGGGTGACTTATGGAATACATTCAGTCTATTTCTTATGCCGATGCTCTTCTTGTCTGTGGTACAGATCACCCCTCATATTGAGTGTTGTTTCAAAGTCCCAAAATCCAAAACTGCAACAACTTCTTAAGGCCTAAACTTAAAAAAAAACCCTATATAACATTATAATAAATTCTCAGAATGTATCTCTCTATTTCACTGTAAATGAATCTGTGCATCTTTCCCTCTGTAGTGTTTTACTCTTTAAATGTGAAGGATAATAAGATGGAGATTGAACTTATATAGTTTGAGTTAATGTTGTAAACATTTACAGCATTAAATTATAGGAAACAAGCAATAATTTTAAAAATAAGTTAAATATTCATGAAAAATACAATAAAAATGAACAAAATCATGAAGAAAATATTAATCCAAACATTATAATCTGCAGAAAAATTAACAAATATGAGCAAATTACTTAATGAATGTATGAAAGTGAGCAAAAAACAACAAAATGTTCAACGGATGAAGAAAATTATTAAGAAAATGTATAAAATAATTAAGAAAATGACACAAATAATCCAGAAAATAAACAGAGACTTTAAAATGTCTAAAATAATTCACATACATTAAGAACAAAATAAACCACAAAATAATCAATAAAATAGTCAACACGAACAAAAAACAAAAAAGCCAAAATATTAACCCAAAATGCACAAAAATGTACAAATGTGTAAAACAAATTGTAAAAAAGAACAAAATAATGCAAGAAATTAACAAAATAATGAAGAAAACAACAAAAGTTTCCAAATAAAAATGTAATAAAAAAACCCAAAATAATTCACAAACATCTAAATAATCCACAAAATGAATAAAAAAGGTCACAAAATGAAACAAACTATAAAGAAAATTATGAACATGTAGCAAAAAATTCACAAAAAACAACAGAATAATCTCCAAAATGAACAAAACAATCAAGTAAAATATCAAATATTGAGAAAAAATAATCCCAAGAAATGAACAAAAATGTACAAATGTAAAAAATAATGTAGACAAGTAACAAAATAATCCCCAAAATGAAAAAAAATTTACATATGTGCAAAAAGTGAGTAAAATGAGCGAAATAATCCCTGAAATGAACAAAATAACCAAAAAATGTAATAAAATAATCCACAAAATGAATATAATCACATGAAAAATGATCAAATAATAAAACTATAAAGCAAATTATGAAAATTGACAAAATAATCTAGCAAATTAATAAAAAAATGAAAATACAAAAATATGTAACAAAAAATTTACAAAAACCAATATAATCTCCAAAATGGACACAACAATCAAGTAAAAGATCAAATACAGTGGAGCCTCGGACAACGACCGCTTCTCACAACGACAAATTCGGATACTGACGAAAAAAACTGCAAAAAATTTGAACCTCATAGCGACAAATTATCCGGACAACAACGCCTGGGTCACCTCTGCCTCATTTCTGGGTCTCGACGAGAATGACCCGGAAGTCAGAGCCCGCTGCGTGTCTGCTCCCCCCGGGCCGCGCTGCCCCGCGTCCGGCCGTGTCGACACGGTCGGACACGGCGCTGCCCGGGCCGTGTTGACACAGCTAGCAGCCGTTAGCAGCCTCTGTCTGTGTTAAGAGCCAGCAGCTTCGGTCTCTGGAGTTATTTACAGTTATGGACGTGTGCAGTGTCCACGGATACACTACCAAGCCACAAGCCAAGGTATGAATACATTCTAAATCATTTTTAGAACTAATTTCATTCATTCCGTTTCAGATAATTAACATAACTTCCTTTTCAATTAATAATAATGAATAAAGGTGCAGGTAGGGGTGTGTAATACATACTTTATATGTGAGTTTGTCGTGGGTCCAGAACAGATTAATTGTTTTTACATGTATTCCTATGGAAAAAGTCACTTCGGATAACAACTGATTCGGCTAAAGGTCGTGATGCCGGAAGAGATTATCGTCGGTATCCGAGGCACCACTGTAATGTGAAAAATAATCCCCAAAATGAAAAAATGTACAAATGTGCAAATAATAATAATAATAAAATGAGCAAAAATAATCCCTAAAATGAACAAAATAACCAAAAAATGTAATGAAATAATCTACAAAATGAACACAAATACACAAAATGAACACAAGTGCAAATATTCAAAAATAATTTAGAAAAAAAAAATGAACAAGTTCAGCAATGTAATCTACAAAGTGAACTAAGAAACCAAGAAAATGATCAAAATAATCTATAAAATGAACAAAATAAACAAGAAAATGAACAAAATGATCCCCAAAATTAAAAAGACACAAATATGCTAAACAATTTACAAAAAGAACAAAAATATTATCATTATTATTAATCTTTATTGCACACATGCAGAAGGGTCCATGTACAACAAAATAAGGGTGCTTTCACACCTACGGGCATTTGGTCCACTTCAAGCGGACCAGAGTCCGGAACACCTGCAAGTTCGGTTTGTTTGGGCTGGTGTGAAAGCGAACCAGTTTGATTTGGTCCGGACTAAAGAACTGTACCGAGATCACCTTTTCCAAGTGGTCTCGGTACAGTTCGGTACACCTCCATCCGAACTCCGGTGCGGTTCGCTGATGGTGAGAACACTCACCGGACTTGGTTCGGTCCAGCTGTCTGTAATGTAGCACTTTTTGGTCTATGGAGGTTTCCGTAGCAAGCTGTACATTTCAAGTTAGTAAACTTCTCTACGTCAGTCTTTTGCGTCTTGTCCGTGCAAAAAGAAGCGCACAGTATTTTCGACCCAAATACAATTTCTGTGCTGGAACAACAGCAGTATTTATGCTTTTTGCACAAACAAATGAGGATAATAATAAATCGCCACAAAAACAAGTACCATTCATTATTCCGAAATAAAACTAAATCCGATATTTTCGTCTGCTGGATTTTTTCCTCTACAAATGCTGTGCCAATCAGCTCTTGCAAAAACGCTGGTGTGAATGTGGACCGAACTAGTTGAGAATTGAAACATTGCAACAACTTGAGGGTCCAATCGAACCACTGGACCAGACTAACAGGTGTGAAAGCAGCCTTAGATACAATTACAAAAAAGGGTGCACAAAATAACAGAAAATTAACTAAACAATTCACAGTGTGAATAACATGATCAAGAAAATGATGAAAAACTGAAATAATCCTCAAAATGAACAGACAAATTAATAAATAATCAATTTACTGAACACAATAACAAAAAAAAATTTAAATAATTAACAAATTAATGGACAAAATGAACAAAACAAACAAGAAAATCAATTAAATGACGTGCCGACCCTGCAAAACCGTCCACGGCCGGTGCAGGGTCCCGACCCTGAGTTTGGTAAAAGCAGTGTGAGACTGATGTGTGAATGTACGTGAGTAGAAGTTGGAGAAAACGCTGAGCGGCAGGGGGAGAGAGAGTGAGACTGAGAGTGAGAGAGAGAGTGAGAGAGAAAGAAGGGAAAAAAACCGAGTGCGAAAGAAAAGCTGCTGCTCCGGCGTGAAAAACAGCCCGAGCTGAATCTGTTTCACTGCCGAGAACGAAGCAACTTTATCCAAACGAGAAGAGACGAAGCCGCCGCCGAGGTGAGTAAACAAACTGTCCACGCGCGTCATTTACGCACGCGGCTGACGTCCGGCAGTCGGATCCGGGAACGCGGAGCTGGCTCTTCTTTGCTGGCGTGGTTGACAGTCTGATTGACTTTTCATTTGAATGTGTTCTGTCTAAGATGCAGCTCAGCGTGAAGAAGCATGTGACAGAGACGTTTAGAGGATGGCACAGCGAGCAGACACTTTGGAGAAGCGAGACTCCACGCACTGTGGAGTCTGTCTCGACCCGTGTCGAGCAGAAAACACTTTGTAGGATCGCGTGATTTCTTGTCTTCCCTGTTCATATCGATACATTTGACATGATAGGGCTTTCTAATGTGCACGCATGCAGAAAAAAAAATGTCCAGAATGTACAGAAGGATACTTCAGTGCTTATTTCACAGTGAGGGAAACGCTGATCTGCTGCCACTTGACTTTCAACCAAGCTGTTTTACTTTACAGACGCATGATATGGTGGAAAAGTCATATTGTGTTTGCAGTGTCCAATATTGTGGTTTTAATCGGAGTCAGACTGCTTGGTTATCAAAAAGGGAAATGATTTCTTATTCTAACTCAAACACTTAGAAAACACGTTCAAGTTACCTATCTCTGCTCTGATCATATATCCAAACAATGACTTATGTCAAATAATTTTAAAAATGTGAAAAATCACTTTACCAACACAACAGATCTACCAACACAACTGACAAAAATGATCAAAAAACTAAACCCAAGTTAGCAAACAAATCAACAAAATCTCAACCAAACGAGCAAAAAATAGTAAAACATTCAACACAAATGAACCAAATGTACAATTAGGTTGCCTTAGGTCCTTTTACTTTGACCTTTAAATTGTCATTATACAATTGCACTGGCTGATATTGCATTTGAGTGTGATTTGTTTACAGGATTTCTCCAAAAATATGATCACTGTTGGTAGATTTAGTCAGTCTGCGCTGCTCAAATGCACAGCTGCCCCAGTTTATGATGAAAACAGCTTCCTGCTAATATTGCCTGACTGGGAGAGTAGAGAAAGTCTCCCTGCCTTTTTAATTTTAGAGTAGCCCCTTTTTCAGGGGCTCAGAAAGCAGGAAAAAAAAAATTAAAAGTAACTTCAACACAGCCTCCAGCGTTGAATAAGCCCTGACCTAGTATTCCACAGACACTGCAGTAATACACACAGTCGCACACACAGTATGGAACCCTCCTCTGTAACTAGGTCCAGGTGTTTGTCAGTGTGCGTTATGACAAGGGTATATCTATACGTGCTTGTGTATGTGTGCATATGAGAAGCGTGTGTGAATGTATATCCAGATGGCATAACACTGCAGCTCCAAATCTTACCTCATCGCCTATGAGGGGTCCGGGGGCAGTAACACCAGGGGACCATGCAGGAAAACACTCAGCAAATATGAATGAGAGAAGCAGAGGTCCAGATGTGTGTGTTTTTTCATTGTCTGTCAATCCAGTGAGTGTATGCAGTTGTTGTTGAGGCTTTACTGTGAAAAGAAATGTTATTTAGGTCATGAACACATCACCCAAATCTACGAAACGGGCGCGTTCTCAATTGGCTGTGTAATTGAGTTTCACATAGCAGCTGTAAACACACCATTTTCCTCATTTTCTCTCCTTGTGCGTGTGTGAGCGAGAGAGAGGGAGATTGAGCAGCGGAGGCACCTTTAAGTTTCAGACACCTCGTGATGTGAGACGAGGTGTCTGATACGGACTGCTGGAAATTCAGATCACATTGCCAGGGCTTAATGTGGCTTCCAAGAATAGCAAATTTGCCCAAAACAAACTTAATTTCTCTCTGCCTTGAGTAAAAGTGGAGTGAAGAAGACAGAATGTAACAACAAAGGGGTGTTTTTTTGCAGACATGGGGAGTACTCAAGGACATTGAATCAAGTATTTGTTTTTTTTCAAACAAATATACTTCTGAGAGTATTGTTTATTGAATACTTTTTGGGTCATTTTTACTAAACCAAAAACAGTAGAAATCAACAAAGCAACAACATGAGCAAAAAGGAACAATATAATGAAATAAATAATATAAATGATACATACAATACATACTGTACAATGAACAAAGTTAACAACAAAAGTGGAGAAAAATTAACAAAATAATTAAGTAGATGGACAAAATGAAAAAAACAAAGTAACAACAAAAAAAACCAACATGCACAAAAATGATTAGATAAATGCACAAAAGTAAATAACCTAATAAAATTAAAAAAATAAAATAAAATAAAAAAGCAAAATCAGCAAAAATGAACAAAATAATCACAGTACATTAACAAAATGAAAAAAGCAGCAAATTGAGCAAAAATGTGCAATAATAAGCACATGAACTAACAAAACTAAACAAAATAAACAAAAATCAACCAAATAAACAACAAAAAGAGCAAAAAAAAACAAACAAAGACATCAAGGAAAATAAAAACATGGATGCAATCGGCTCCAAAATGAGTAAAAAAATAGTTAAGTGAATTTAAAAAAAGAACTTAAGCAACAACAATGAACAAAAAATTGAGGATATACAAAAATATACAAAAAGCAAATATCGAGCATGTCAAAATTTTATTTATATATTTGTTTTCTCTGTTTTACTGACAGTGTATTGATGAGAACTGTTCTACTCTTTACCTGCACATGGACAAACAACCTGTTCTAAATTCTATGTTATGAAGTTACTACTTGAGTATTGTATTTATGAGGTACTTCTACCCGAGTCATTGTAATTATTCTGTTGTATTGGTTCTGTCTATCCACCTCCGGTTTTTAAACGCAGTAGCAAAGCAGAGCCAGTTCAGTCAGATTAATTTTATCAGCATAAAATCAGGCTGAATAAGTGCCAGTAGATCCAATCAGACTGCAGTATTCAGCTTCAAGTAAGTGTGCAGTCATTATGGACTTAGTGACATGAACAAATTTGGCAGCATTCAGAGACAAAACAGTTCTTCATGTGAACCCGGGGACAGGTTCGCCAACATTGTGTTTGTTTAATGTCTAATTTCCTCAAGTCAGAGATGATCTTGATAGCGATCAAAAAGAGATATGAGCCTGCAGCCTGAGGTCCTTTTCTCATAGATCCAATTCTGTTTCTTAATTACAATGTCAGTGTGATTTATAGAAGCATTCCAGCATCTATCTCTGGCCAAATCTAAATGCAGAGTGAAAACCGCGGTCGTAGTATTTGAGGTTTTATGGCATAAGTAATGATTTGTTCTTGGTGCAGTGCAAGTGATTAGAGCAGTAATGTGTATCTGAAATGGTAAGATAGTTTAGAAAAGTAATGCAGCAAAGAACTGGGGAATAAGGGTGCCTTTGATGCTAGATATTGGTTGGTTGAAAGTAAAATTTCTCACTTCATCTCATTGTGGAAACTGAAAAAACATCTGTCTTTCAGGATCTCAAAGTAGGTAGGAGGGGCAAACCAATGCAGAACGCTTCCATTCATACTGCTGTTATACTGAAATATACTGGTGAGCTATGAGGGTTACTTTGCTTATTGTGCTCGTTGTGAGAAAACATACACAACAAGTCAAAAGTTTGGACACATATTCTCAACTGGTGGGTTGTGACCCAAATTTGGGTCACAGACCCATTTTCAGTGGGTTGCGGGCCTTTGCTGAGCCAAAAAAAATGTTTAAAAAAAATCAACAGTATGTCATCTATTCACACTCCTTAACAGTAGGTGGCAATAATGTCCTGTAATGCAAGCAGACACCCACCATTTCACACCATAGAAGAAAACCTGCAAAATTTATTTACATATGCTAATTGAGCATGTTGACACACCGGTAGACTATATGAGGTATGGATTTTCTTATACAGTATTGAGAACAAAGGAGGACAAAAACCTCAGTGTGTTTTGTGCAGCAAGGTATCAGCGCATGGGCGACACGGTGGTGCAGTGGGTAGCACTCGTGCCTCACAGCTAGAAGACCCTGGGTTCAATCCCAACACCAGGTAGTGGGGCCTTTCTGTGTGGAGTTTGCATGTTCTCCCCATGTCTGCGTAGGTTCTCTCCGGGTACTCCAGCTTCCTCCCACAACTAAAAACATGTACTAGGTCACCAGTAATCGTATGCCGCAAATGCAAATAATCGTCTGTATAGTCATGTCTCACCTAGAGATAATCAGTGATTATGATTGGTGCTAGACTAATAAAACACCATTGCAGAAGACTGGCTTTTGAGGAGAAAGCTACCGTCCCGTTTTTATGACCTATGAGCTAAAATCTCGAGCTGAAAATCTTTCTTGCCCAGAACAATTCACCTCTTGCAGACATGTTTAGTAATAGTGTGTGTCTCACATATGTTGCTTACCTTGCAGAAGTGTTTGACCAATTAAACGCATTAAAGGCCCATTTATGCTCTACACTAAGTTCACATACGCATGCAGAGGGGGCATTCCATCCTGTTTCTGTATACATTATGTACCAAGTATGGTACATTTTCACGGAGCTTATGGATGCGTACCTCAACGCAGAAAACAGAGCAGTACCACTGGAACTCGTGGGGGCAATGTTGCACAGTACAGCCCGTGTGGCAGAAGCAGAAGAAGAAAAAGAACAGAACGCACCATAAACACTGAAAGATTTAAAAAATTGCTCTACTTTTTGAGGAGAGGCTGTGCCATAGACTGTATATATCAGTGTCATCCTGGACGTCATCTTGGAGCCAAAAACAGGATGCAACCATGTTTGGATGAATGGCAGCGGTGCCACCGGAGCGTAGGGAAAGCTAACTAACCTGTAGCCTACAGACGCGCTGAAACTTCACCAAGCAGTACTGAACAAACACGTACCCACAACTGCAGTCGAGTGCATGTCAGGTAAAACTATGCCCATATTGAATAAATAGAAGATCTGAAGGTCCGACTTGGTCCGACCCCACCAACAAGACTAGTTACCATAGCAACATGTCAATCAAACCCCAGCATGGCAGTGATTTGACAGATTATTTGCTGAAATATCTTAATAACGGATCAAAAAGTTAAAGATGGACCAGATTACTTATTAGAGAGTCCAAATAAAATGTTTGGGAGCATAATGACTCATGACAAAAAATTTTCAGAGAGAAATCCAATGTAACGGCGCACTAGAGGACAGAGCAGTCTGAACTTGACACTGCCCGCTAGCAGATGTATTGCGGACATCCACGCCCACGTAAAGTACACATTGGAGTATAACGGCCAGCAATGTTTGACAACATTTGATATGCAATGTATGTAAAGGGAGCATAAATGGGCCTCTAATGTGTCTGTGAAGGGGAGGGCGCTTAACATTTTTATAGCTCCAGACTTCGAGACTCTTGTCAGAACTAAAAACATGCCCAGTTCTCCCATTAATTCCTCCTACTCAGGTCCATGATGTCAGTGTTAGACCTAAGGTTGAAGTGAGTGCTGCTTAATTTTCTTCAAAGCACAGTGTTTTTCACTACCTATTGATGAGGTAATTAGAAGAAAAGTTCATTTTTTGTACTTGAATCTTTTGAATTGCAATTTTTGTTTAATTTATTTTGAGGTTGTGGCTAAAAACTGCTACCAATTTTTTCCATAATGTAGTGTTGGTTGTCATAGATTCAGAGAATGAGGATTCTCAACTAAAGCTTCCTATTTTGAGTCTTTTTGAAGCTCAGTAGTTGGACTTTTTATTTTATGTTTGTTCATGAAAGCACTGTTGAATCTGTTAAAAAAGACTAAAGTTACTGAAGTGAAGAGTTTTGGTTTAATGAAAATGCAGCTAATTGAGAATAAAAGGGAATATTTCCTTCTCTAGCATCCCCACTTGCTGGTTGTTTTGGTTTATCATTAAACTTGTTTTTCGTGTTGACATTTTGTGATGTTCTATTCTACTATCTCAGGATCAAACTGCATGATCTTTTCATTCAATACATTTAAGAAGTTGAACATTTTCCTTGACTTTGGGTCACGGCATGTCATTAGGGGATGATGGTGGCTCCCGACGTCAGACCAGTTGAGAACCACTGCTTTAGACCAGTGCTTCTCAATTATTTTCTGTTACGCTCCTCCAGGAAGAAGAAAACATTTCTATAAATAGTATCATTTGTCTATGAAATTGTCATTGATACACCTCTGCATAACATTGTATCCTTATTACCATTAAAGAAAACAAAATAAGAAAAAACAAAGAAACATTGTTCAATTTACAACAAAGAATGACTTTATTAACACAATGTTAATCAGTAACAGGAAAGATTTAAAGTGCATCAATTTGCCTGAAATTGTCACTCAGGTAGGCCAGTTTTCCCAGGAAGTTGTCATCACTAAATTTTTCTGCGACTTCATACTTGTACTCCTGCTCCAAAAACACTCTTATCTGCTCTCTGAGCTCAAAAACTCAGGACAAGACTTTTCCTGGTGAAAACCACTCTGCTTCACTGTGATCGAGCACAGCTTGATGTTCAGCTCCCATCTCCTCACAGACAGCAGAGAAGACGCTTGTTCTTAGTGGTCTGGTCTGTACAAAATTGTCTACACCTACTGTACAGTATTTGGCTTCATGCTTTTCCACTGCCAGCATTTTTAGACACAGTAAACACACCGGTCTTTCTTCGTCTCCCACCATTGTCACAGTAAAGCTGAGCGATACATACGCTTCATCATATTTCCTCGTCTTAGCGTTTGGGTGACTTTCTTTTGTCTCATTATCTCCGTCTTTCTCCGTCTTTCTTTTCGCCCCTGTTACAAATTTTTCCATGTTGTCTCTTGAGGGTTTGTTTACTGCACTTCATATCGTTTGCTTGGTGCAAAA
>JAQQAE010007218.1:0-16032 GCA_029823295.1 Pseudamia nigra
AAAATTAAAAATGTGACATTTTTGGATGGTGCGCCTTATAATCCGGTGCGCCCTATAGTGCGGAAAATACGGTACACACTCGTATGTGCACGTTTATTTATTATTATTATTTGAAAAGGAAGTTATGTTAATTATCTGAAATGGATTTCATGAAATTAGCTCTAAAAATGATTTAGAATGTCACCTTATCTGACGGCTGCAGACAAAGGTGGCATGATGGCGGCGGACGTACACGGACTAAAGGCCTTGGCAGTGATTAATGTCCTCTGTTGCATTTTCTTCCAGAAGAGCCCTGTCTAGTCACAATTAAACACTTGTTGAGGAAGTGAAGTCTGTTGTTGAAGAAGCTTAACAAAGTCTTCAGCAGCTTTCCGATTGCGTGATGCAGACTCCGCTGCTTAGAAATCAATGTTTTTCCCATAGCAGGTTTCACAGACTTGATAGTTTCTCTCTGCTTCAAATGGTGGAGACACTTCGACCGTATTCCTTTGCCAAGTTGGTCACTTGTGTTTCATCTGCATCAACATCATATTATGGTAAAATAATCCATGCCATGCTATTACATGTTGCTACAGTAACTAGCTCTCCAGTCGATTCCGAGTCGGAACTTCGTATTTTCTTTTTATTCAATATGCTAGTTTTACCTGAGATACACTCAACTGCAGTTTTGGGTAAGTGCTTACACTAACAACACTACGGTGTGATTTTGTGCAGCCCTGCTTGGTGAAGTTTTAGCTTTTCTAGCAGCTGAAGGCTAACAGATAGTTAGCTTTCCCTACACTCCGCTGTCACCGCTGCTGTTCGTCCAAATAGGGTTACATCCTGTTTGTGCCTCTAAGATGTTGTCCAAGATGACACTAATATACACAGTCTATGGCACAGCCTCTGCTCAAATAGTTGAGCCATTTCTGTTCTGTTCTTCCTGTGTTTATGTTGTTCTGTTCTTCTTCTTCTTCTTGAGTTCACCTGGGGGCCATTTCCACTGTACTGCGCTAGAGCGCCCCCACAATTTCTGGTGGCACTGCACTGAGAGAAGCTGAGAGAAACCGGAAGAAGCCGAGAGAAGCCGAGAGCGAGAGCGCACGCTCTTGGGAACTAACTTGAGGATTTGCTCGCGAGACAGGACAAAATTTTGCCCAACGTCTCACTCCTATCACAAAAAAGTTTTATGATGTATGGTGAGGTACCACTGTACCTACTGATGCAGTGACAGTTTTAGATATTTCCATCAGTGTTCTGTCAGGTCTCTTTGGCTTGATTGGAATCTCAGTTTAACAGGGACACAAACAGTATCTAGTATTTTATGGCGCCTGGTCTCACATAATGGAAACACAAAAACAGTCTCTACTGAGGAGGGCCAAGCTGATACTCCACTTCAAAAAAGGGGCAAAATGTGTCAAGTTGTCCAAAATGTTGCTTTGTTTTTCTTTTTAGTAATCACCTCCTCCTCCAACCGTGACTACACCATCACTTCCCCAACCGGAGACCTCCAGACTCTGAGCTACCAGTGGCGTCAGACCATCTCCTTCCAGAGCTGCCCACATGACGAGGCCACCAGGTCCATCACGCCCACCCAGCAGCTCAGCGTAGACCAGATTTTCGTGATGTATGACACTGACAATCGCCTGATCCGCTACGCCATGAGTAACAAGATCGGCTCTGTCCATAGTGAGTTTTAACGGCGCCTCTGTTTGGAGAAACATCAGTCGGTTGTGGAAGTGCTGCTTGCTCAGTCGTAATTTAGAGTTGTTTGTTTGGCTGTGTGGAGGTACACTACATGGACAAAAGTATTAGGACTGTTGCACCTACAGTCACATCTGATCTGTTCAACATTTTTATCATAAGCTGTAAAACAAGGAACAAAATGGTGCATTTGTGTTCATATTATTGATTATTTTACAAATTTTTTGCTCATTTTTGTACATTATAATTACAACCTTCATTTTCTTCCTTGATTTAGTTCAATGATTAGAAAAAACGAAAACCATTCAGATACATACATTTCTATGGATTTGGAAAGAGAGTCTGATTCTCTGTAGGTGCAATAGTCAGGCATTCCAATACTCTCATCCATGTAGTGAATCAGTCATGTCTGTGAAGATTCTCAGTCATCCAGGTCATCATTATCTTATAGGATCAGTCCAGTTGCTGAAGAAGAATCTACAAGATAGTGAATCAATCACTAATGACACAAGCTGCTGTTGAAACCCTGTCACAAATATATGTACTGTACATATACAGTACATATATAAATCCTAAAAATGGATTTTTAAAAGTTTACTGGCCCGATTCCATCAAATCCTTACTGCGAATCAGTGTTGACCAAGGTATGGCAAAGGGTGACATCTAACTCAGTGTTTCTGGATGACATTGTCCTCTGTCTGGTTGTCTTCAGTGGTTTGTGTCTCCTGGTTGTCCGTCAAACACAACGATGGCTGTTATTACCCAGAGGAATGCGGCGAAACACGTCTCCGACAGTTTAGAGCTAGGGCCGTGTTTGCAGTGCGACATCAGAGGAAGATAAACAGTAACATGAGCCTGGCTGTTATTTCCTCAGCTGCAATCAGAGAGGCCTGCGGGGAGGCGTTGGCAGGGGGTAGAGGTCAGCATCCCAGGTCGAAGAGATCCCAACCTCCGGCTCTCAATGGGGAGTGACCGATGGCTGCAGGGCATCAGGAGGAGCGTTTCATTTGGGGTGTCTTTAAATTAAAAGGAGGCTAAATGTAAAGTGGAGGAGGGGGCTGATATAAAGACACTCAGAGGTTCAGAATTAAACAAGCAAACAGGACTCAGCTGGAGTTTGTTGGCAAAAAGCAGAACATCTGGCTCGTGTTTCCTGAGAGGAAACATCAAACATGGATCTCCATCGCTCAGCTACACGATGGGAACAAGTAGGGACGGGAATGTTCAGCATCTGGGGTGCTTAAACAATTAGTCTGGAGATTTTCTATCACTGTGTTTCACGAGCTGAAGGTCAGGACCCAGAATACGCCATGGAGCTGTTTGTCTTGAGTCAGAAAATACACAGCAGTAATATGATGTGAATTCATCCTCCTAATTAAAATAAAGAGTACCGTTATTTTAGAGAAGGAGTGGATATATTACGACCTCGCAAAAACCATGTCATAAGTGCATGTACAGGAAATGCCCCAGATTGCGAGGATGTAAAAAGATAAAAACTGTAAAAGATGAGAAAAGAGAGAAAAATAAAGCAAAAGTCACGAGATGAACTCACTGTAAACCAGGATTCTGTAGGTCCTGAAAAAGTCTTAAAGTGGCATATTTATCTTCATAGAACATTCACATTTCTGAGATCTATAGATAAAACGGCACCTTTTTTGCTGCAGTCTTTTTGGCTTTAAATTTAAATGGTTGTTTGTAAAATGTAGCTGTAAGGTGTAGACCTTTTGTGGATTATTTTGGTAACTTGTGTTAATTTTGTTGATTATTTTCTTCATCTTCTTTCATTTTGTGGAATGTTTTTTCAGTTTTTGGTCATTGTCATATCAGGATAATTATGTTAACCTTTTTTTTCTGCTCTATTGATTTTTTTTTTGTCAGCTATCAGTCAGATTCAGTTCACTGACTGTTGTTTTGTTTTTATGAATTTTTTTTCAGCCACTCTTCCAGAGCAGAATCCATGTTTCACAGGTCAACATGGCTGTGACATCAATGCTGTGTGCAGACCAGCTGAAGGCCTCCAGTTCACCTGTGAATGTACGACTGGCTTTGCCGGAGATGGTCGCTACTGCCACGGTAATAAAATCCTGGTGTCCATTATCACACCAGGATTTTGGTCTGTGTTGAGTTCGTCTGACCTTTTATGAGAGTAGTGAGTAACTAGTGCTGATGTCCCGCCCCTTCCAGTTGTCCCACGGGACTTTATTATGGAAAATATTCAAATGCAGTGTGCACTTTTGTTGATCCTGCTTGAATTATACTGGTTATTTACACCTGTGATGTTTCTTAATTATCTGCAGATATTGGTGCACGATTGTGGGTTTATTTGTCGTCACCTTCCTCATATTTGTGAATGAGATAACTTGTCTGAACTAGTTTACTTAAAACTTGGCATCTTTATCGATAATTTAAAGATCTCCATCATGTCACCTTTTGGGATTAGTGGGACTACTCCTTCTCAGTGGAGGTGTTACTGTTTGTTTCAAGAAAAGTCACAATAATGTGAATATGTCTGACCCATTTTGATTGAAACTTATCACAGTTATTGACCACGATCAGATCTCAACTCTACCAACTTTTGCGAAAGGTGGTGCTATTACTTTTTCATAGAGAGCAATAACTCAGAAGTGTGTGAACTGTTTTATTTGAAACTTGCCCTGTTTATTGACCACTATATTATCTCCACCCTGCCAACTTTTGGGATAAGTGGCACCATTCCTTTTCGATAGGGGGTGCTCATGCTTTCAAAGAAAAAAACCGAAATCTGGAAAGTGGCTGAGCCACTTTACTTGAAACTGTCATTTTATTGATGATTTAAAGATCTACATTCTGTCAACTTGGGATAGGTGATGGTTTTAAATATGAGACGCTCCTTCTTCTTTCAAAAAGACACAATAACTTGAACATATCTGAACTGATAGGTGAAACTTACCATATTTATTGATTACAATCAGACGTTGCTGTCTTCTCTGGACCAAAGTTCCTTTAAAATGGTCTGAGACATTCATCAGGCCACAGAACAGTTACATAAACATCACATCGATTGTTCATGTTCTATTTAGAATAAAATTTGGGATGATGAGATTTGCAAGCCATTTCATCTGTTTTTAAATTTTCATTTTATTTACATCCTAACTTTTTTGGAATTGGGATTGCACTTGAAATTTGCTGTGTACCAGCCATTTAAATATCCTCATTTACTCAGCTTTTGAGATAGGGCTCTCTACTGCTTGTAATTTAAAAAATGCAATATCTTAAAAGTGACATAATCAGTTTACTTGAAACTGCCGTGGTTATCGATAACTATAGAATCTCTATCCTGTCAGCTTTTGAGATAGGGGACGCTACTTCTTTGAACAAGGAAAGACTCAAATCACTCACTTAAAAGGTGGTAGCCTTTTTCTTCTAATACATTACAGTCATGGGCAATTGAACAACCTGTACTTATTTGCATTGACCAAAAATATTTACAATTTTTAAATATTTATAACATCCATCCATCCATTTTCTACCCCTTAATCCTCGTGAGGGTTGGGGGGGGGTGCTGGAGCCTATCCCAGCTGACTTGAGCGAAGGCAGGGTACACCCTGGATGAGTCGCCAGTTCATCGCAGGGCTTATTTATAACATTTTTGTCTGTATTTCTGAGCCCTGCATGTGTGTTTGTGTGCAGATATTGACGAGTGCAGGGAGACTCCTCAGGTCTGTGGAGCAAACGCCGCCTGCACAAATCAGCCGGGAACTTTCCGGTGTGAATGTTTCTCTGGGTTTGTGTTCTCCAGTGATGGAAGGACCTGCATTGGTAATTCAGAGTGTGTTCACAGCTGTGGTGGTGGGTGGAGAGTGTGTGATGAGTCCCCTGTTGAACATACAGGACAGAATGTTTAACAGAGGGCTTTGTTTCATTGTAAATGGACATTTGTTCCATGTTAAATGCAAGAAGATGTTCAGTCCTCTGAGGCTCTGAAATCCAGATTGTGGACAGGATATGGTTTAAATGTGGAGAGTTTATGGTTATGGTCTGATGAACGTGTAAAAAAGATCGGGTTAAACTGGTCTGAGGCATAAAATGAACTGCCATCCCTTTTCCATCATTACCAAGGACCTTCTCGGCTGCACTACGCATTCAAAGCTTTTGAGATTGTTCAAACTTCATTGATTTACTCTATCGTGACAGATATGACGTATAAAAATGAGGATGAACTAATTTGTTAATGCTGATTTAATGTACACCGACATTCAAAACAACCTATACTGACAAAATAAGCAGAAAATTAACAAAAATTAACCAAAAATTTAAAAAATAATCCATAAAATAAATGAAGAAAGAATAGACCAATTAAATTAATAATAAATTAAACTGATTATAAATTAAATTAATAATAAACCAATTAAATTAATAATAAATTTACCCAAAACCGAACAAAACATTCCACTAAATGAAAGAAAATGGAGAAAATAATCAACAAATTATGGCCCAAATAATTTACAAATGTCCAAAAGTTATGAAAATGAAAATAAAAAAAACTGAACCAAAAAATTTACAGTATGACCAAATCAAATGATTGCACTGTTTTCATTGCGCTTACTCACAGTTACCTCTTATCAGTACACTTACTCCTCCCTCAAGCATAAACAATTTAGTTGCAATATTTTCAGTTGTTTCAAATCTCCACTTTCATGTGCAAATCGAAAATACAAAAAAGAAACAACAAATTCTGAGTGTATTGTCTTGGGCAGAGGATAGCCGGCCCCTGGATCACTGTCGGAGAGGAACTCACACATGTGACATTTCGGAGCGCGCTCAGTGCAGATACACTGGCGGATCGACATACGACTGCGTCTGTCTGCCGGGCTTCGAGGGCGATGGGCGCGTTTGCCAAGGTGAGTTCATTGATTTATCAGCCCGTGTTGTGACTTTAACCATTATCAGCGACAGGAGTCAGACTGTGAAGGACAGCAGGTGGCAAAGAAAGTTGTGTTCACTGCAGATTTTATGAACATGAAATGAGTTTTGTCACAGTTTTTTACCTTTTACTGCAGTAATACATTTAAGTTCAGTACATTATGAGTTTTATACATTTTTCTGTCAGCTGTAATGATGACTTAAGTATATACAGTATTTAAAGGGAAACATTGTTTGGTTTTTCTGGTAAAATGTTTAAGCTTTAACTCATTGAAGACACATGAAGAGTGTGGATCATGGTCACGTCACTGCTTGGTATCTTCTTCTCCACATGTTCAGACGTAGATGAGTGTCTTGAAGACCGATGCCACCGTGACGCCATCTGCACCAACACTCAGGGCTCGTACTCCTGTCAGTGCCGTCCTGGTTTCCATGGCGATGGCTTACAGTGCACACCCACAGGTAACGCTCACACCTGACGTCTGCATCTGCCTGGTCCCAGTTCAGATCCACAGACCAGACCGAGACACACAGCCCTGGGTTGATTTGTCTTTTCAATGACGTCAGACGTCAATGAACAATGCACTACGAGTCAAAAGTCTGGACACATCCCCATCAGTGTTTTTTCTTTATTTCATTATTTTTCCACATTATCCCCTAATACTGAAGGCATCCAAAGTGAAAGAACAGATATGTAATTATGTAGTGAACAAAAAAGTGTTCAACAATCTAGAACATGTTTTACCTGTTCCACCTGTCGAGTACATACGGAGTTGGACCTCTTAGCTGTCATAACATGGTACACTGTAGTCATAAAAGGATGGACATGGTCAGCAACAATACTCATGTGAGCTGTGGCACTGAAACAATGCACAGTTGGGACTGAAGGTCCAAAATGTGCCTCCACTGGCAGTCTGAAGAGTTGATACATGGTTGACTGGATCCATGCTTTCATGTTGCTTATGCCAGTCATTACCATAACATCCAAATGTGGCAGCGGAAATCCAGACTCACTAGACAGAACAACATTTTTCAGCCTTCTGTTGACCACTTTTACTGAATCCATGTGAGCTTAGTTTCCTTTTCTTAACTGACAGGAGTGCCACCATGTGTGATCTGCCGCTGTTGTCCAATTTTTTCAAGGTTCAACATGTTGTATGCCCACAGATGCACTTGTGCATTACTCAGTTGTGACCCTGACAAAAAATAACAAAACTTTTAAAGCAGTACCAACAGCAGAATGATCAAAATGTCCATAAAACGAACACAATGTCATGAACAAAAAATGGAAAAAGTCATGAACAAAATTCACAAAATAATCCACAAAATGACCAAAAAAGACTCACATAAAACAGTTTAAATGAATGCTTCTTGACAGTAAATTTAAGTGTTCAACAAACTTTGGATTTACATAAATAACGGCAGTTTTGTTAATTTCTTGGACTATTTTTTTTTTTTAATCACACACTTCACTGTCCGCTTTTGGCTCCCAACTCACCAGTTGAGAACTACTGCTTTAGACCTCGAGCTGTGGCTACAGAATCAATAGGTCTATTACACACAACTACAACTACTGTACAAATCTACTGTATATTATGACAAGAAACAGTTAAGTAAAGAGAAAAGACAGCCCAACATTACTAAACGAAATAAAGGCCATCCTGAAAAATTAACTTTGCTGTTTCCCTCCTTGTGGCACCTTTTTGATATTTTTGGGGGTTTTATGTCTTTGTTGTGTTGTTGTGTCTCATACATAATGTTGCAGTTCTTTGTTTTGTTGCATCTTCTGTATTGCTTTTGTCTCATTACGTTCTTTAACTTAACTGCGGTTTGAAATATGCATTTAGAGCACTTGTTTGAACACGAGGCAGTGAAGTTTGTGATGGAGCATTTCTCTCTGTCATTGTTTTTGTCCTTCATGAGTCTCTCACTCACTGAAAGTCTGAAAATTTCCTTAAATGGTAATGTAACTTCAACCAACGCCTTTAGGAGCACATTGTGTGTTTTTCTGCTCATCCATTACAAGTGTGACGGCAGTTGTGAAACTTCCTGCCTGAATTCTCTTCTGCTGGGGTTTATTAAACACACAGACTTCTGTACAGTTCTTGTTTGTGCTGCGGCTGTCGTCTGTCACTGGTTTGTAGCCAACACTGATTCCAGGTGTCAACTAATTACAGTCTAATACCTCTACACCACAGGTTTGTCATATTTTCATCTTTTTTTTATGACCCTCTGGCTTCTGAAAGGCATCATTTTGTGTCCCCTGTCAAAACTTGTCACAGCGTGCCGTTTCTTGTTCCGTTTCCTTTTGTCCTAACAGAACTCCTTTTGATCTTGGTCCCTCACTCGGGATCTCAGGGCTTTTAGTGGTTTTTGTTTATGTTGCAGCCTGTAGTTTAGAGCAGACGTTTTGGCTGTGTCTTTTTTGTGTCTCGTTGCATTTTTGAAGTGTTCTTCCCCTTGCATCGTTTGCAATGCCCTGTTTTCATCTTTAAATTCAGATTCAGATCAAGGCAACTTTATTTATCCCAAAAGGGCAATTCATTTGCATCCTACAGTCCACACACAACGCCTTACAATCACAGATGAGATTTTTATATGTCACAATGAATGAATAAGTAAATACCAGTAAAGTATATGAAACTAAAAACAGAATAAAAAGAGATAATGACAGAACAATAAAAAACAATGAAATAGATAAAATAAAAGACTCAGTGACTCATTTAAGATGACTAAAGTCCACATTAAGTAACCTAATAGCAGAAAGAATAATGGATTCAAAAAAGCAGTTTGTTCTGTTCAGGGCTGAGATAAAACACAGACCTGAGGGCATTGCAGTAGATTCAATTGACAGAACATGATCAAAAATAATCAATACTTTGTTCTGAACAACCTGTTTCTCCCATAGGGGGGTCAACTCTCTGCTGGAATCCAGTTATCTTTGAGCAAACTCTAACAATCCCATCCAAACTGTTTTTCTATTTCACAGATAAAACATCAAACCAGCAGATGAATGAAAACTTTGAAAGACTGACTGCTTGATTAAAAGTGACATAGGACAGTCTGACAGATGGTAAAGGAATTACATTTTTTCTGGAGATGACTTCTTTGTTGCCCAGGATTCACAACCAGCTCTGTGTTTACATCAAATTTACCTTGACCTTCTCCTCGTCTTTGTTGAAATCAGTGATTATTTCCTTAGTTTTTGAGGCATTGAGGTCAGGGAAGTGCCATCACACCATTTTTCATCTGTCATGTGATTTTTATCTTTTTGTGTCTCTACACCTGTGCCGTCACTCTGCCGAGGGATTGCTAATGTCGCTTTGTCTAATTTACATCTTCTCGACTGTTGCCATGTGACCCACATTTTCTACTGGTCGTCATCACGACCCGCTTTTAGAATTCAAGCCTGGCAAATAAATACAGCACAAATCTTTTTATAAACTAGTGCACATGCATATTTCGATCAAAATGTGCACATATGTTCGTCACCACATGTATTTTTTACTGAACAAAATAACTAATATATAAAGGGAATATTAAAACCAAATAACAAAAGGCTTTGAAAGGCCAAGGATGAGGTCACATTATACAGAGAATGAAACCTGTTACCGTAGTTATTGAACTCTGATTCAGTCTTGTCTGTTATTAGTGAGATTGCTGAATGACTCAGCAATCCCGCTATTGTTGTCTTCAGTCTTTAAACTACTCTACCATTCTACCATTTTCTTCCACTTACGTACGTTTTTTGTCGTTTAACCAATCCTACATTTTTTTGTCTGATTCAAGCCATTCAAATTTCACATGGTTCAGCTTATTCAGGACATCTCTGCTACTGCTTTCCATAATTCTCTTTATAATTTTTAAAATATTGAGCTTTCTTGACAAAGTTTTTTCCCATATGAAATGAATGGAGAACTCTAACGGAATGTGTGGTTACCACGGCAGTGACAGTGCTTTGATCCTTTGATTACTACTCCATCCATCCATCCATATTCTACCCCTACTATTCCACTGAATAGTTACCGTAATTTAACTCTTGCACTTTTCCAGCAAGTTACACTATTTTGACTCCGCAATCTCTTAAGAGATTGTAAGTTTTTTAGTTTTTATCCTGTTGGATCTTCTACATCTTCTTCATTTTTGTTGCTACATTTCCATCATGCCTCTTTAATGTTTTTCTCATTTTGCTGTGTCTTTTGTGTCATTTTTGTCTTGCTGCATCTTTACAGTGTATACACCCTGATGCATCTTTTGACTATGTTTTCTATTCATTTTATTCTGTTTGTTTTAGCTGTTTGTGTTTCTTAATTCCCCCTGTTTTCATCTACTTTGTATATTTTTACAGTCTTGTTTCTCTGTCCTGTGTTTGTTTTTATGGTTATTTTATTGTACAGCACTTTGGTCAGCCTTGTCGCTGTTTTTAAGGTGTTTTATAAATAAAGATGGTATGGTAAGGTATTATCTTTAATGTATTTTTCATCTTTTTGCATTTTTAAAATCATTTTTCCCTTGTTGCATCTTTTACATTGTTTTCATCTTGTGTGCGTATTTCTTGCCTTACTGTGTTTCTTACATCTTTTTCATCTCATTGTGTCTTTTACATCATTTTTATCTTGTCACATCTTTCAGTTGGTTTTCATCTTATTGCATCCTGTATGTCACTTTACTCTTGTTGCTTCCTTTTACAGTAGTTCTTGTTGCATGTTTTGTGCTGTTTTCACCGAGTTGTGTCCCCCTTTGTTATTTTCATACTTTCCTTGGCTTCTGAAAGGAATCATTTCATGTCCCCTGTCAAAACTTGCCACAGTATCCCTTTTTCTGCTTACTTTTGTCTCGACAGATTGTCTTCGATGCCAGTGCCTCTGGTTGCGGAGTCTCAAGGATTTTTAGTGTTTTTTGTTGACATCACAGCCTGCTGTTCAGATCAGATTTTGTGGCTGTGTTTTGGCTGCTCTGTGGTTCAGGATGTCCTTGGGACTCAGAGTGTGAAGTGACTGGTGGCTTTGTCATGGTGGACACAACCACAGAGATGAAGATGAGCCTCCTGCTTGTCTTTAATCAATGGTTCTCCAAGGCTTACACTTGGTTTTATCTGCAGCTGCCTATGGGAAAACACTCAACCGAAATAGAAATGCACTGATAAGTTAAAGAAGACAAAGTGGTTAAGACTGGATGGAACAAGTTTTATGTTCTCCATTTTCCTTTTGTCCTCAGTGATTTAGTGTTTTGTTGTTTTACGTCATTTTATTCAGAGTAAACGTATTACAGTTTTACAAGATCTAGCTCAGATTCAGATTTTTGAATCCCAAGCTGGGAAGTGTTTTTAATTATAGATTATATATAGCTATAAATTCATCAAATGTTCTGCAGTTTCTAAAGTGTTTCTCATGATCTGACTATAAAGAAGCGTTTGAAATGACAGATATTGTTGGATAAAACCTGAGATTGGAAAACGAAACAAGCACTAAGCAGTAATTAAAGTCAGGAACTAAAACTTGTAATGCTGCGGTGTTTTTACATATTTTTTCTATTTTTTGTCTTTTATGTCATTTCCGTCTTGTTGCAGCTTTTATGTCCAGGGATATTGGATACTGTGCAGGTGTCCATCAATTTTGTCTTGTTAGCATGATATCTCCTGAGGGGAGCAGCCGAAAGGAGGAGAAGAAGAAGCATGATATCTCCTAAATGAGATTGCTGGGGTGTATCGGGTCAAGGCCTTGGTCACATTTGAAAATGGGTGACCTTGACCCTTAGAGTAAGGTGAAATTATCAGATTTTCTTGTTAGTGTGATTATAGCACATCAAGACTGGCAAGGAGGCTGACGGTTATCACTGGCATCTATCAGTATTTCTTTTTGTTACAACTTTTTTTGCCCTTTTGTGTCTTTTTCTTGATTTCACTTGGTCATTTTCTTCTTTTTGCACTATTTTTTGTTGTTTTGGCCATTAAGTTATTTTCATCTTGTGTCTTTTACAAAGTTTTTGTCTAGCTGCAACTTTTACTCTATTGATTTAGTGCACGTTTCATGTGGATTTTATCTTGTGCCGAGTTCTCCTATCATCTTCATCCTGCATCGTTTATGTTTTTGTATTGTTGTGACTTTTTTGTTTGATTCCTTCTTGTTTCATGTTTAATATTTGCCACACCCACACCTGTTGGATCAAGAAATCACTTAAATAGAACCTGTCTGAAAGATTATGCCCCTTAATGAATGAAATCATCATTTGTAAAAACTGCATTTTGTGTTTACTCTGATTATTTTTATCAAATATTAAAATGTGTTTGCGCTGGAACATTTGAGTGATGAATACACAAAAAAGTAAGGAATCAGGAAGGGAATGAGTACTTTTTCACATCACTGTAGTAAATTCTAAGGTCAACTGGAAGTATTGTATCTATTCTCCTGAACACAAACCGAAGTAAAAAAAAAATGAAAGGACCGAAAATTGTAAATTCTTTTTGTTGCTGATGTCTCACTCTGCCTATTTCTGTTTTTCAGAACGTGACAAGACTCCATGTGAGCATGAGAGGGAGCACGCTCAGTCTGCCTCCTCGTCCTCATCCGGGGTCTTCTCCCTCTTCCGTCCCCGTCCAGCTGTTGGTCAGTACGTCCCACAGTGCGACAAATATGGCGCCTACGAGCCCACGCAGTGTCACACCAGTATCGGACAGTGCTGGTGTGTGGACGCCAATGGACAGGAGATCCCCAACACCCGGACCGGACCTGGCAGCACGCCTCTGTGTGAGATACTGTCCACCCATCCTCATTCTGTCCATAATGTCTTCAGATTTTTAAAAACATCCGCTTACTATCCATCATGTCTTCATACTGACCACCCAACCTCGCTGTGTCTGCAACATCCTCTTACTTTTAATAAAATCCACATACGGTC
The DNA here is from genome assembly GCA_029823295.1 of Pseudamia nigra. Lineage (NCBI taxonomy): Eukaryota > Metazoa > Chordata > Actinopteri > Kurtiformes > Apogonidae > Pseudamia > Pseudamia nigra. The sequence continues at coordinate 13,483 of JAQQAE010007218.1, forward strand.
GACAGCATCCTCATTCTGTCCACAATGCCCACATACTGCTGACAACGTCCTTATTCTGTCCACATCCTCATACTGTCCACATCATCCTCATTCTGTCCACAATGTCTTTATACACTTAACAATGTCCTCATACTGTCCATAACAGCGTCATTCTGTTCAAAACATCCTCATACTGTCCACAGTGTCCTCATATTGTCCACAACATCTTCATTCTGTCTACAACGTTCTCATACTGTCTTCATATTCTTAATCACATTCCTCATTTCTTCACTGCTAGTTTTCAGTTTAATCCTCTTTCTGTGTTACTATAATGACCCTGGTTAGTCTGTCTTATCGTTGAATGCCCCCCAGGTATAAACCAGGTGGTGACTCCTGCTCCGATCGGACCGACGCCACGTCCTGATGTCCACCCCATCGCTCCGGGGACTCATCTCCTGTTTGCTCAGAGCGGGAGGATCGAACACATTCCTCTGGATGGATACAACATGAGGAAGGAGGATGCCAAAACCCTGCTGCACGTCCCGGTAACAGACCACCCTCTGCAAAACAGCTCAAACACATGTTTAATACTTTATATTGGTTTTAATGTGTGACTTTTTACCAACCTGTGTCCTGGTTAGATGTTACACTGAGACTTTTACTGTATGAATCATACGCCCCAACCCATACCAGATTTCTCTGGTTTCGTGGCATCTGTGAGTGCCATGAATCCACTGAAGCCACTTCACAGCGTTCCTGCTTCAGCTCAAACAGTCGACTGATTATCAGTGGTTTTTATGACGCCATCAGTCAGATTTAACATCCTGCAGCTGAAACAAAGCCTTCATCACATGGACTCTCCGTATTTGCTCTCTTCACACAGACGCCTCTTTGAGATACATGGACAAGAAAATCCATGTTCAGGATGCCTACAGCGTTTTCAAATGTCTTCAGTTCAGTTTTATGAATGTTTGAAGTCGCTGAATTGTCTTAAATCCACAACTATCAGGTCTTATTCCATGTTTTAATTTATTTTAATCAAACTGAAGTTCTAAGCGAAGTTCCTTTGTGTTAATGTCCACATTTCTGAGATTTAAAGCTACAACTGCATCCATTGTTTGCCTTTTTACTTCATTTTTCGGTCAATTTGTGGATTATTTATTTGCCCATTTTCTTAATGATTTTCTACATTTATTTTCATGTTGTTAAAATATCTTTTTGATATTTATTTGAATTTATGGATAATTTGATCCATTTTTTGTTTTTTGTAGATTATTTTGTTCACTTTCTAGTCAATTTGTGGATTATTTTGCTCTTTTTTTCTTCATTTTCTTGATGATTTTGTTCATTTACAGTATGTTCATTTTGTAATTTTTTTTCTGATCTCTTTTGTTTGTTCTGATTATTTTGATAATTCTTCTTGTTAATTCTGTTGTTCTTTTTTGGGATTTTTCAGGTATCTTCAAAATTATGTGTATTTATGAATCATTTTGCCTGTTTTTGTTTATTTTGTGGAATATTTTGAAATGGTTGTTTTTGTTCATTTTCTTGATGTTTAAAAAAATTTCTTGATGTTAATTATTTTGATCTGATTTATATAATTTCAGGATTTTGTTTATTTTGTTAAGATTTTTTTTGTTCAATGATGATTTTATTTTTTTGGTTCATTTTTGGGTCAATTTGTGGATTACTTTAGCCAGTTTGTTGATGTTGATTATTTTGATCAGTTTTGGATCTCATATCACATTTTTTAAAATTTGTTTTGATGTTTTAAAATTTTCATTATAATCATACGGCGACATGGTGGTGCAGTGGGTAGCACTCGTGCCTCACAGCTAGAAGATCCCAACCAACACCGTGTGGTTGGGATCGAATTTGCATGTTCTCCCCGTGTCTGTGTGGGTTCTCTCCGGGTTCTCCGGCTTCCTCCCACAACATGCACTAGGGGGTTAGGTGAATTGGTCACTCTAAATTGTCCATAGGCATGAATGTGAGTGTGAATGGTTGTCTGTCTCTATGTGTCAGCCCTGCGATGAACTGGCGACTCATCCAGGGTGAACCCTGCCTTCACTCAAGTCAGCTGGGATGGGGTCCAACATCCCGACCCTCACAAGGATTAAGGGGTAGAAAATGGATGGATGGATTATAATCATACATTATGCGTCACTTTGGTCATCTTTGTTCCTTTTTGGTGAATTTGATACTCATTTTGGTTTTTTTTTTTTGGTGATTTTCTTATTTTCTGTTCATTTTGTGGATTACTTTGTTCAGTTTATTTATTGAGATGATTTTGTTCATTTTTACTAATGAGTATTTTTGCTAATACAGTGGATATAAAAAGTCCACACACCCCTGTTCAAATGCCACGTTTTTGTGATGTAAAAAATTGACATCAAGATAAATAATTTCACAACTTTTTCCACCTTAATGTGACCTATAACCTGTACAACACATTTGCAAAACAAACTGAAATCTTTCAGGGAGGTGAAGTAATAATAAACAACTGAGATAATGAGGTTGCACAAGTGTGCACACCCTCTTATAACTGGGGATGTGGCTGTGTTCGGATTT
>JAQQAE010007219.1:0-16032 GCA_029823295.1 Pseudamia nigra
CCATTTGTCCAAATATGGTCACATCCTGTTTTTGGCTCCAATATGTCGTCCAGGAAGTGACGACCTGATTGACCTCAGAACAGCCCTTAACAAACTGATGGATGACGTCACGGTCACTTTGTCCAGTTACATAAACAGACTATGGTCTAATACTGATTTAGCATCAGGTATATAGAGCATCTCGGTGAAATGCTAAAGCGAGGGGACCCTGTTGTAAAAACCTTGTGGGGACCTGAGTTAAAGCGCTGAGGGTAAGAAGGTCTGGACAAGTGAAGTGCAAAGAGGAATCAAAAAAGAAAGTCAATAAGCACTATGGTACTTGGACTATTGGACTAAAAACTTCTTTTGCCTCTGTCTGTCTCCCTCTGCCATCCATCTTTTTTAGCTCCTCTGTAAAAAAAAAAAAAAAAGTATTAATTTATTAAATTTCCTCTCCATTTAACGACCCCATTTGGAGAATTTGCGTTTGATCCTCACCGGCTCGGCGAGGCGTGAAGATGGCAGGACGGGGAAGGGAGGAGATGGATCCGTCAGCGTGTCACATAAATATCTTATTAGCCAGTGATCTTATCATCATAAAGCAGCCCATTTATACAGTTAGGCATGTCATGTTGGTCAATTGCACAAAAAAGGGAAAAAAAAATCAGGCAGCATGCAATATTAAACCCTCAAATCTCATGCCAACACCATTAGGGAAGTGTGTGAAACACTCCTTCTCTTTCTGTCTGTCGTCTCTTCAGCTTCTCATTGATGTGTCATAAATCCCCTGGTTTCGGATTTCTTTTTTTTCCCTTTTTGCACAGAGTCAACTTTTTATTTTTATTTTTTCTAAAAGTAGCATAAAAAAGTGAGAATTATACTTAAGAAGGTTGATGGCAGTCAGTCAGTCAGTGGAAATGGCAGAACTTCTCCTGTCAAAGCTAAATTATATCGATTATAATTCATTTTTGTAGCAATTGTGGCTTTTAGGAAACACTGAAACACCTCATATTTCTGAGGAGTACAGTTAAAAATCATTCTCAACAATTTCCGATCAGGGATGATTTGAGCAAATAAAATGTAAAAATTTAACTCTGTGATCATTATGACTTCATGGAATAATTTTGCATTTTAAAACATAAATACAAATGTTTAGTATGTTTTTGCTGATGGCAGTTTATTTATGTGTTTGTTTGTTCACAATGCAACTCATGTGAGTGATCTGGATCATCGTCTGCATCCAGAAGATTCTTAAAGGATTTTTCACCATTGTGAGATAGGGCTGAATTTAACATTTGTCCTTGTGACGCCACAAATAACACTGGAAATTTTAGCCAAAAAATCACCATAATAGATTCTATCAAACCATGAAGTTTGATTCAAAAATTGGCAATATTCTGGATATAGAGATCCAGAATGCTTATACTTACATGGGTTGAGGACAAATGGCTACTGTAAGGTAGCAAATAATGTTTTAGATATGAAACTGACACCAAATTGTAATGGAAAGTTTGCTGATTCAGTCACGTGCCCGTGCATTTGACATATCTTCAACCTTTATGGAGTTAGATCCAGAGGAAAACCACCATTATGGAAAATAACTCCTTAACTAATAATGATATGTCAGTGATTCCAAATGACAATGGTTAAAGAATCCAAAAATGAGGGTAAGAAAAATGTGACAATGTTACTTTGGGTGAAATCAGACGATGGGGGGGGGGTGAGCACAGGTTCAAATGATAATGCTGGGTTTTCAGTAGGAAGAGAACCTGAGCTGCTTTGGCCGAGGTCTGCGCTTCAGGAGGGTTTTCCGGTTACTGCTGTTTCCAGTCAGCTTAACGGAAAGCGTGGAGTCAGCAGTCTACAATCTGGGATCAGTGGGGGCGTGTCCAGGTCATGTGACTACACGCCAGGCGCCTGGTACACTGGTCAAACAGGCAGAGTTTATCTACTGGAGCGAGGGAGTGTTTTTTACACAATATTCAATAAACCAATCAGAGTTCTGTGCTCATTCCCTTTAATACTCATCATCATGATGGTTTTCTGTGTCATATCACCATTGTCTGCCTGTCAGTTCTTTGACATGATCCATTTCATTATGTGAACTCAGAGCAAATCTAACTACCGTATTTTCCGGATTACATGTCTCTTTTTTTTGCATAGTCTGGCTGGGGGAGCGACAAATATATTAAAATATTTCAAGTATTGGGTGTTAGTCACACTGACAGGTAAGGCTCAAGGCTTGTGCACCTGCATCTGCCGCATCTGTATCACTGACAATTGTAGATGTTACCGGTAACATCAGCTTCACGCCGAACGTGTCGGTGCCGTCACTCACCCGGGGAGGCGGGGAGCCACGAGCTCTCGGTTCTGGTGCCAAGCGCCCGGCCGAGCGCTTGAAGCGCGTTCCCCGAACAAATGCGACCTGCTCTCCAGAGGGACTTATACACGTTTTTTTCTTCTTCATTGTGCGTTTTTTGGCTCGTGCGACTAACATTCCGGAGCGACATATCACCCGGAAAATACGGCAAATACAGCAACAAATAACTGAGCGACTCAGAAAAGTGCGTGAATTTTTTTACCTACATAAATTCAGGTGTTTTGTCTTTTATGCAACGACATACACACAAACCATGTTGTTGTAAGGAATAATGCATTTTACTTGTATCCATCATATAAATATATATAATTGTTGCAGTGTGTACACTTCTACACGGCCATGCACGATGTGCTCTGCACCTCTGGGATACCAGTCACTGGTTTGTTTTTTACGTCACAGACCAGGGTTTTTTTTTTTCAGTCGTCAGCCATCTGCCTTCCGCTGTGCAGAAGATAGGGCTTTAAAAGTGAATTAAGTGTCAACCTGAAAAACATACACCATCAACAATTAAAGTACGATGATTCAGTGATGATGAATATGTGGCAACAGGACTTAAACAGTTGCAGATTCTGCAGAACTTACACTGGATCAGGGGACTTTTGTTCTGTTTGTCGTGGATCCAACAACCAAACAACTAGCCATAAGAGTTGGAGAAAGATCAGGATGGGACGTGAAGAAATATAAGTATGAAAGTTAATTTGATAGTGATGGATGTTGGTGATCTGGTTTATTAACAGACTATGAGGCTTGGGTCAATGTTAAGCCTCAGAGCACACAAAAACCAAACCCTCTGCACAAGTTTTAAGACCCACATAAGTGCCAAAATGCCATCTTAAAAATGCTTTCTTGGCCTACTGTACGGTGAACGTGAATAAAAACATGCTGTGCTCAGTCGAGTCACTTTACATCTGGATTCCATCATTTACATCCTGCAGTGACGTTTTCATTTGTCTCCTTCATGTGATATACCTACCCGTTAATAATGACCACCCAAACATACGTGCACGCCGGATAAATATGTGATCACGCAACCATTTTTCAGCTTTATGAGTCGAACAGAAAGAACATGTGTCTCACTGTCAAATGAAGAGCGTGTTGGAGATGTAGATCTCTTGCACAATAGCAAAGGGACTATAATTATAGTTACTGATGTTATAGCTAAAATATAGCACACGACGTTGTCATCAGCATCTCAGCTCCGTTCTCTGTCTACAGTGTGTTCACTTTAAAGCCTTTAAAGCCACAGACATGGTGTTTAAGTCCGTCTGTAGACAGTGAGTGAACACGAATCCGTTTTAAAAAACCTGTTTTTTTCTGCTTGCATAAGGTGGTGTTGGAAATGGAAACATAGCAGATGTTTAACCCTCGCGTGGTATTTGGGTCAAATTGATCCTTTGTCATATATTTGTAAAGAGAAAATGTGTCGTGTGGAAAATAATGGAACAAAATCATCACCAAAACAAACAAAATTCTTAAAAATGAAAACAATGAACATTGAGGGATTAAAAAAAGGATGAAAATTATCTTCATGCTGAACGAAACCAACAAAATGAGCAAAATTACATAAAAATAATCATCAATATCAACAAAACCAAGAAAATGAACAAATGTGAAGGAAAAATGAAATGTTGTCCTGCAAAATGAACAAAATAAGCAAAAAATGGAACCAAAAAAATAAGCAAAAAGAAAAAAAATTCAAATAAACAAGTAAAAACATGATGAAGAAACAGAGCAAAACAAGGTTAAAAAAATAAATGAATAAAATAAACCACAAAAATCAACAAATCACCCAAAAAAAGCTGAAATGAATCTGTTCTGTGACTTTTACTTATGAGTACTTCTACTTCCTTATACTGCCCGGCGTTTCCACACCACACAGCTTCTCTTTACACATATATGACAAAGGGTCAATTTGACCTGGACACCAGACGGGGGTTAAAGTGATGGTCTCAGACCGAGGAGGCGGAGCTAAACGTTGCTGAATTTTACATATTAAACACATGTGTTTGATCAAATTGCTCAGTGTGAAAAATTGAAACTAATTGTTCAAAGTAATTCTTAATTAAATTAGGAAGTTGCAAAAATCAGAGACGCTGCTGATCCGAGAGATGTTGGACGTTATGTTGTGTCAAACCAAAGTGAACGAGGTGCGACCGGACACAAATAAGACCCGGTTCCGACTTCAGCCCGTTGTGTGTGATGGATCCTGTAGGACCCGGCACAAATTAAGCCCATGGACAGAACAAATCTTAAAGAGACAATCAGAAGGTGTGGAAGCGAGGAAAGGGGAGAGTGGAGAGCAGCAGACAGACTCCCAGGATTATTATTCAGTTATCAGAGGTCTGTGGAGCAGAACTGACATGGACAGGAGCAGATTTCCTGCTTCTCACACTTCCATCTGCCACTTCACCGTGCAGAGGATACACACACACACACACACACACACGCAACTGCAGAGACAAATATGCATTCAAAAGCAAAACAGACAGAACGAGAGAAGCAGAATCACGTGGAAGGTCGACCTAAGGCGTGAGGCGTCTGCATGGAACAAAGTTTGAGGAGACAAATGCTGCGTGTTGATTCGTCGAGGCTTCCTGATAAGAATCTGATCAGCCCGGTTTGATTGCTCATCTAAATACACGCGTCCCAGCAATGTGGAGAATAAACAGAATCTCGTCCTTATCATCAGCGTCCTGTCTTTTTTCTGTACTTTAGCCCCTTTTTTTTCCTAAAGCCCAGAATCTGTCTCATTATCTTGTTTTGATGTTGCACATTATCCGAATGGGACTCGATGGCTTCGGGCCTGGTGGAGCATCTGAAGTGTGGACGAGGAGGAGGAGAAGCGGGCGAGCGAGCGCCGGCGTTGCACCACCTCCTCTGTTGACGGCAACAAGAAAGACCATCGGAGCAAAATGCCTCCACGTATGGACATCAATTATTTTTTAATTGTGAAAGAGTACAGTACACTAATTAAAAGTAGTATATCTTGCCGTGCCAAAGGCGAAATTAATAATTGATATTTTATTAATATTCAAAAGTAGCACTGGGAATATATTAAAGTGATTTTTGTGGTTGCAGAAATGATCTTGTAGGCAGTGTGCGCGTGTGTGTGTGTGTGTGTGTGTGTGTGTGAGACCCATTTCTGATGAATTAGACTTCTCCACCTCTTCTTCAGCCAGGACGAGTCCAGTTTAGCCTTAGAGAGAGAGAGAGAGAGAGAGAGAGAGAGAGAGACATAAAACAGGTGAAGAAGATGTATTTGTTTGAAAGTACAGAAGCAGCAAATTTTTTAAAAAATTAATTACTAAGTCACCATGTGGAAGAAAATCACTCCTAGAACTTCATCCATCCCTATTGACACAAAAATTACAACTGAATTATCCACAAACATGAAGAATATAATAGTCTCTGAACTTTTTACGGACAGCTTTTTTTTTTTGTAAATTAAAGTTTAGTTTTCCTGAATGTGAATAAACCCTCTCCATAGAAAACACAATTCTTCACTTTTGATACGTGAAAATTCCCAGTAGTTCACTCCACACGAGAGTCATCTCGACTTTTAATTGGAATGAGAATTCTGTTCCTCTTGACATATTACAAAACTTGACATTTTGCAAAAAAAGAAAAAAAAATGCAAGAGAGCATGAGGGGAAGAGAAGTGAGCTATGACATGTTTGGTGAAAGTGAAGTTCTGACCTTCTTGGAGAGAAAATTTCATCCTATGGAGCCAACGCTTCTAATTATTCAGAGTCGCTGCTGACAGAGTCACTGACCGGGCTCCACAGACACCCACTGACATCCACAGACATCCACCGTCATCCACGGATATCCACAGACATCCATAGACATCCACAGACATCCACCGACATCCACAGACATCCACCGACATCCACAGACACCCACAGACATCCACAGACACCCACAGACATCCACCGTCATCCACGGATATCCACAGACATCCACAGACATCCACAGACATCCACCGACATCCACAGACATCCACAGACATCCACCGACATCCACAGACACCCACAGACATCCACAGACACCCACAGACATCCACCGACATCCACAGACATCCACAAACATCCACCGACATCCACCGACATCCACAGATATCCACAGACATCCACAGACATCCACCGTCATCCACGGATATCCACAGACATCCACCGACATCCACAGACATCCACAGACATCCACCGACATCCACAGACATCCACCAACATCCACAGACACCCACAGACATCCACAGACATCCACAGACATCCACCGACGTCCACGGATATCCACCAACATCGATTGACATCCACTGACATTCACTGACATTCACAGACATCCACAGACATCCACAGACATCCACAGACATCCACTGACATTCACTGACATCCACTGACATTCACAGACATCCACAGACGTCCAACAACATCCACAGACATGACACTTGAACACAAACACAGAGTCAAGTGGAGCAACTGTCATTAGAATTGTATTAATATTTGCTTGTGGTTTTGGGTTTGACACACACAGTGTAGAATGTGTAGGTGTTTGTTCAAGTCGTTTTGAGCCACATTATGATCTGAGGTTTTGAATATAAATACATGTACTGTACGTGTTTTTCTAAAACATATACCACTGTTTGAGGAAAGTCATTATTTTCAACTAATTCAAATAAGCTTTTTTTACCCAGGGCGTGTGGTTTTTCATTCGTAGAACTGAAGAAGCTTCCTGGACGGTGGCGAAACGTCTTCAACCAAACCAAACCAAACCACACGCCTTGGACACTCTGACCTGGACGACTGAGAATCTTCACAGACAAGCTTTTTTACACGATAAAACACCGTATTACTAGAAAAGATGTTAGAGGAAAAAATCTGGCCCAAAATTAACTCGTCCGTTTAACCCTTTATTGTACAAGGGACGACATACGGTAACTTCCGCAGGCTTTAGAAATTTCAGCCCCGTGTCAATGTTTTGGAAGGGGCACTTTTTTTTTTCCTAATAAGGTTTACATAAAAAGTTTGAAATTGCTCTCCCTCGTTTTTTTAAATTCCTGCAGTTGATTTTGCACTGTATTGTGCAAGTGTCATACGTTCCACAAAACATATGTTTGACTAATGTTTTGGAAATAAATTATATGTTCCTAAAACTTTATATATGTGGAGTTTTTTTTTACAATAATTTATTCACATATTACTTGGATTATTTTTATCTTAGGTGGCTGAGGAACAATATACAGTATGGTAACTTTGATTTGCAGCTTAAATCTGAAGCTTTCTTTCAGAAAAGCAAAAAAAAAAAAAAATTGTCTCCATATATCCACCAATAAGAGTCCAGGGTTCAATTTTAAATGCAAAAGTATGTCAATGAGTGTCCTACAAAAGATTAACCTTAGGATCAGGAGTCTATTTAGGATATACATATTTCTCTGTTGAATTATTATACTAAAACATTCCTCAAATACTGTACATAACTGAAATAAGCTTTTTTCTTTTGTACATAATGAAACATCTTTTTTCTGATTGGTCAGACCTGTTACATACAGTGCGACAGCAGTGTGTTAGACCCCACCCGGTGTACGGTGGTCCCACAGCTGCCTTAAGTTCAATACGCACAAGGGCTTTAGTCAAAATATTTTTAATGCTAAAATGTAATTATTGTTACTCTCTGTGAATTTTTGAACTTTCTGTTTTCCAGAAAAGCAGAGAAAACAGTGAAGCAAATAATTATTTTGGGATTAATATGCCAAATTGCACTTATTTACTAGCATTTCCTCGCACAATGTTACGCTGATTTGTTTCTTGCTCCTCAGAGTCAGTCAAGTCTAGTGCGTCGCCTCAAATTTGGGGATAAAAACTTTAAAAATTTAGTTTGAAACTCGTCACTTCTGTTCAAAGTGGTCGATCATGGAGAAACTCACAGAAAGGGACAGATTCCACGTTAAAGCCCATAAATAGGACACGTGGTCTAATACATTTATGAAGCATGTGCACAAGATTCTCAGGCTCTGTTTGCTGCTTAAAATTTAGAAATAATCACAGTGTCAGAGCCAGAAAAGATGGAAAATACTGCAAATGATCTATTTTGATACTACTTTATAAATCAGCTGATTGTTATGATTGGGATTTTGTAGTGCCACTTCACTGTGTGATGTTTAAGAGTCTTTTTTTTTTTTCCTTTTCTTCTGCACACCTTTACTTCTGCAAAGCTAATGAAATCTTTGCTATCTTAAAATATCTGCAACCATAGTCTAATATCAGACTCTCCAAAATGACATTTTCCAGCATCTTTTCATCTTCGGGCCAGAGCAGCGAGAGATAACGCTGCTTAACATGCGTCTGTGTAACTTCGGTCCTTCACATTATCTCCACGCTGCCGTTGAATATTCACACGAGGGGAGAGATTGCACTAATCTAAAATTTCTAATTAAAACTATTTGGTCGACGGTATCGCATAAACACTATTATTGTTTAATATCGTTCACCGTCGTGTGGAATGATCCATCATTCTGCCAGGCGCTGCCCCCTCCTCCAGCCAACCGACACCCGCCCTCCACCTCGTCTCATATCACCTTCAAAAAAAAAAAAATTAAAAATTAAAAAAAGGAGAGAAAAAAAAAACAAACAGAAAGATAATGACACCAGCTTTAGCGCCGCCATTTCAGCATCTCCCTTCTTTTTTAAAAGGAAGCCAGGGTGAAACTGAGAGTGGGGGGTGACTGTGTGTTTAGTATTTTTTTAATAAGCGTCCTCAGTACTATTGAGTGGGTCCCTTTGTTCATATGGTAAGATTAATTATGCTGTCAGCCGCTCTCAGGGGCTGCTTAACAAAGATTCAGTGATATAATGGCCTGGCCCTGCGCTTGGCCATCACAATCACTGGCAGACAATTTCAAATCCTCCCTTCTCCACACAACGGCAAACCCTCGGCAGCCCCTTTCATCAAACAGGAAGTCATTTTTGCCCGGCGACGACGGCTAAACATCCTTCTGCTTTGCATCGGTGCAGACGTCACTTAGGAATTCACGTAGAAACACGCTCACGTGTGCAAATAAGTTCCTTCCACGTCTGCGGCGATTCGCTCCTCAGCTGTCGCTCAGAGCTGGGATGATGTGTCAGTGAGCTCACGTCTCCTTCAAGGCCCACAGACACACACAAGGTTTGGACTCTGCTGATGTCGTTTCATCGAGTTTACACACACACACACACACACCTCCCTCCTCTTTCCTCCCTGGCGTCTGTATTAAACTGAGGTTAATTTTGCATTGCAGATTGAAGATGCTGCGGCCGCATGCTCGTGAAGATGCACCGATGAGATGGATGTTTTTGTCACAGTCCGTAGGGGACGAGCGGCGGCAAATTGATTGATACTGGCAACTTCTATTCAGCCGATTTCAAAGGCCTGATTTGTATTTTTATGTTTTGAATCTGTCACTGCACGACAACGTCTGGGCGAACAAAGCGGGATGTGTTAGCGAGGGCGGCGACGGAGAGAAGGAAGGGAAGGAAGAGGGGGAGAGGGTTTTCTGTTGACAAATGAAAGTGTGTGATTGTGAAATGTGTTGGCAGCGAGGGGATCGGTCAGATTAACACCAGACATTATGCAGGCAGATACCTCTAACTAACTACAGATCTGTGTGTGTGTGTGTGTGTGTGTGTGTAGGCTGAACTCCATCCAGATGACAAGCTCAAGATCATCAAGATCAGAGATGGAGGGAATCAGCCTCGCACGACATGGGGCCTGTGTGCGTTTGTGTGCAGGACTGGATGTATTTTCCAAACTTGATCTTTAAAGTCTCTCTCTCTCTCTCTCTCTCTCTCTCTCTCTCTCTCGCTCTGCAGCTCAAATGTCACACATCTCGACTCCTGTGCTACAGGGTCGAAGGACTGATGTCAGCGCCGCGTACGTTTGAGTTCGTCTGCACCGCAGGAGTGTAGTACTACTCAAGTACATTTACTCCTTTACTTGTACTTGAGTAGTTTTTTTCCCATTAAATATACTTCATAGAGTAGTTGTTTTCCAGAATACTTTGCACTGTTACTCCGTTACATTTGTCGTGAAAAAAAAAATGGTACTTCTACTCAGTCACATCGTCTTATACGTCGGTGACTAGGTGTAAAAAATTTAAAAATCATTTAAATAAAAAAAAATAGCAAATTATCGAAATTAATGAACAAAGGAACAAAATGAGGAAGTGCACAAAATTAATCACAAAGCACAACAAAATGAACAACTACTGGAGAAAAGTAACAAAGTGAGCAAAGAATTAACAAAATCATCAAGAAAATTAACAAAGCTGAACGAAGAAGTGAATTGTAAAATTAGAATAAATACAAATGAACAAATGCAGCAAAAAGGGAGAAAAAAATCTAGTAAATTAACAAAAGTGCACACTGTAATCAGGAAATTGAACAAAAAGTCACAAATTAATCTACGATACAAGCAGAAATAATCGAAATGGTCACAAAAGTGAACAAAACTGAAGGAAATAAGCAAAAAAATCAGAAAAAAATGAGCAAATAAAGCGGCAATGTCAGCAAAACAAACGAAACAAGTTAAGGAATGAATTAAATAAACCACAAAAATCAACAAAATCACAAAAAGGCAAAATATCAGGCTGTAGTAAGTTCCATGTTGTGAAGTTACTCAGTACTTGAGTATTTTTTTAGGAGACACTTTTTCGCTCAAGTATTTGTGTTTATAAGTACTTCTACTTGAGTCATTAGAATTATAAAGTACCAACACTTTTACTTGAGTTCTGTTTCTTACTATTTATTATAGTCACTGCCAGTTAATGAACATAATGTTCACTATTGTGGCGTTTTTGTCTTGTCTTATGGCTAAATACTGTAGTTTAGAACAACCACATATGCACATTAAAAAAAAATGTTTTAATCAGTATGGGGGTGTAAAACGTGCAAATATCCACCTTTGGAAATAAAATACAGAAAATATGTGGATTATAAATACATAAAAATTAGACCTAAATGGCTTTGACAGGCAAAAATCCATTTTTCATGTGATGTTCATTCCTGTAACAGGAAAATAAAACCGTGCAACGTGCGACACACTGGAACTTTATTGTGCGGAAACTGAAATGTCTGTGTGCATTTTAGTTCCACTACGATTGAGAAATGAATGAATGAATGAATGAATGCTTCTAATCTGATAAAACCACAGAACCAAGGTGCCTAAAATGTTTTCCTTCTCATTTTGTTTCCTCTTTCCCCATTTGGATGCATACGTATATGTTTGCAGTGTCAGAAAGTGTAACTTACATAATATGAATATAAGGAATGAATTACACTATCAATATAATATTCGTTATTAACATTTGACATGTGTTCTCATTTTGTGACAGATTGCTCTAAATATATCGACAGTAATATTAATAAGAACCAAAGTAATTAAAAGCTAAGTTAGATTTACTGTTGTGCTTAGGTTTATTACGAGGATCCCATATTAGCTGCAACAAACGACTTCCTGGAGTCCAACAAAATCATATATATATATATATATATATTAGGGCTGCCAAAATTAACACGTTAATTCAAATTAATTCATTTGTACGATTAATTTAATATGACATGTTAACACAATTAATGTTTGCACAACAAACAGGAATTAAAAATCCCACAATTACACCCGTTGACACAGATTAACCACTGGTACAAAACTCAAAATCCTACAATGCAATGTTGGACGATTCCAACAACATATTGTTCCTCTCGATGAGAAATTTAAATCCAAAAAATATACATATGTTTGCTCTGCAGGAGGGAGGTTTCGTTTCACCGAATCACATCCGTTAGTTCGACGGATTCACCTGCAGGTACAGTACGTCAGCGACCGCAACGTCCGGCTTGAACCAAACCTCACTGAATGTCGGTGCGTCAGTCAGTCGACCTCTGACCAACTGACTGGTTCGTACAAAACAACAGACCGGTTAATATCGTCAAGGACACGGATTTAAGAAGGTTTTACAAAGATGCTTTGTACAAAACACCATCAAGAAGCATCATAATGACAAAAATCCACGGGCTCCACAAAACTGAAGATAAACTAAATAAAGACAGTGAGTAACACGAACTATTTAAATGTCTTGATCCTCCTGAAAACACTGTTTACTTTAAATAAACACATGTAAAGTGTAAATATCACCTTCTGTCATGAGGGTTTTTACTCCCACAAAATGAAAAACAATGAGTGGTTATTAATCGTGATTAATCAAAATTAATCCACAGTGGCCCTGTGATTAATCATATGAAAGGTTTAATCATTTGACAGCCCTAATATATAATAGAGTATCCCATACATCAGATTCTGTGAGCTCCAATCATGTTAGTCCCTCATGAACAAATGCATTTAACGAAAACCTGACGCATCATAAACGACGTCTTTAGCTTTAATCCCACATACAAACCATGTTAAAATTCACTGTGAGGGTAATGTGTGTTTTTTTGTCGCGGGGTTAATACTATGTTATCAAAAGGCCTCATTAACTTAGAGAAAAAAAAACACACAATCTAAAACGTATATTTCATGAGTTTTCCAACGACCTCCAGCTGCCCGTAAAGTAAAGGACAAAAACGGACGTGCGTTTCATATCTGGGTCATCTTTTTGAATAAATTCCACACAGTGACCTTGTGATGTGCCAGTCAAATATGCCATAAAAGATTTCCCGGCGCATTTAGACTTCAGCGGATCCAGACGAGGCAACTACATCATGACCTAAGACACAAACCAGGACTGATGCCACTGTAATCATGATGAATGGTCGGCACAGTACACGTCATCATTTCCTCTCGGCTTGATAAATGGTGTAATATACTCTTATTTAGCAAAAAAAAAGAAGCTAATCATAGATCTTTGGATTGTGGTAATATTCCACATCATATGCACCTAAGCGGCATTAATGGAATATCTATTTTCTTCTAATTTTTAAAGAAGTTCTTACAGAGATATTTGCGTCTAGTGCCTCGGATTCCACGGACGCAGTCAAATATTAGCTTTATTTGCCCTTTTTCTTAGCTTTAAAAATGTCTCGATGAGATAAACACATAGACGGTTTTCACAAGCAACAGTGTTTAAAAACAAGCGCACCCATAATTATCCACTGTGGATAATTATGCAGTTTGTGAGCATCTCAGATACTGTGTGCTCCGTCCACACAAAGCCTGTTACACCTCCATTTTTATGAGTCTGCCCAGTGGCGACAGTTGCACCTCGCTGACATATTTGCAGGAGAAGCTCCAGCATCGGTAAATTCACAGAAAATGAGACTCTTATGAGAATGCAATGACGCAAAAAATCCGTGTGAAGTAAAGCTTTAAGGAGGCCTGGAGCAATAAACCGAGGAGAAAGGATTTACAATTTACAGAAAACACAGGCTTTGAAAAGTCAAATGAAATGGAATAAAATTTAGTGAATAGAATAGAAGTAAAAAAATCCCCCAAATCTCTAGTGTGAGACTAAATCATTGTACAGGATACATACTATAGGGGCTCGGGCCCAATACTTTTTGAGTTAAAAATAAAACCCTTCTTGACTGTATTCCAAACTTCTGTAAAGGTTCTGTAGGCACAGGTTTTCAGCTGAAGGGAAAAAATACCGATTCACATATGATACACATTTGGAGGAGGTGGGCATGGTTTGTGAAACTTGCCCTCATCAGTGTAATGATGTGGCTGTGTGGGAGCAAAGTTGATTTGAACAGTTGTGTGAGCACGGGAGACAAAGCAAAGAGGTGAGGGAGGATGACAGGAGTGGATGAATCGAAAACGCAGCCTCAGAATCGAGGCCTTAGATACACAAAGAGAGTTTTGACACTGAGTGGGAGTAGAGCTGAAAGAACTGAGCCGTTTATCTGCAAACTTTTAAATATCCACCTTAAAAAAACTCTGGACCACCTTACCCAGCAACCTGCTGGATGCGACTGTCATCGGAATTACGAGGCGGACCCGCCAGAGATGGAAGCCGGTGGAGCGGGATATCAGATTCCGGATCCAAGATGTGTGATTGGTGAGTTTTGCAAACACACACCTTCCTCCTCCGTAGGACAGGGCAAAACCACACCTAGTGTGCTAGCATAAAACATAACTCAAGTCCTGAACACACATGTTTAGTTGCGGGGGTCCTTCTGGATAGCTTAGTGTCAGGTTTATAATTAAACCCGATTAAACATAAAACTAAAATCCAACAAGGAGACCCCGGACACAGAGTTGAATCAAACTGTTTCTTTGCAAAGGGAGGAGACAGCCTCCTACCAGGAGCTCGGAATCCCCAGGTCTCTTCGAAGCTTCCTCTTTCGCTCAGATGTTTTATTAAAACACAAAAAGGGCGTAATCACATATCATTGGTTACAGTATTCATGAATTATTCAACACTGTCACTAGGCAGAGTCTGTCTTGGCAGTTAAATAGTTTGCACACAGTCCATGAGATATAGACAAAACAAAGGTCAGTGTAAAAATACAGCTGTTAGTGGAAAAGTACAGCGGTCAGTGCAAAGGTACAAAGTACAAAAAACAATCATTCAGTATACGAAGGCGCGTGAAACATAGAGGTAAATGATAACTAATATTCACAACTCCAACACTTCGCGAGCAGACTCAGGCCTAGGTGTCCGGGAATGGAATCATAACGACCCCTCATAACCCAGGGGTGAACTGCAACAACTACATAATCCCATACATATTCTTTCAGTTTTGATGTCCTCAGCGTTAATGTACAATACTGAAAATAATAAACCGAAGGAGAAGGCGTGTCCAAACTGCCGAGGGATTGTGTATGTATATGAAGTATTAAAACTATAAACGTAAAACAAATGCAAGTGAGGGATAATAAATAAAGTAATACTGCAGCCCCAGAAATTGCTCCTGCGGTGACAGAATTGTACACACAAAATACAAAGTATGTTGTACAGAGATGTACTGGACAGTTTGTGTAGCAAGGGTAGTGATGTGAGTTTTTACTTTTGTGGGAAAAATACTTCTCCGCTTAATGCAGTTCAGGTCTTTGATGGCACTCACGTAGAAACTTTTAAGAAGGCTAGAGTTGTGCCTCGATGGTCCCGGCGCTGGCTTCCAGAGGGCAGCAGAGTGGAGCGTCTGAGTGAGGCGCAGGCCTGGCTCAGACGAGTCTCTGCCTAGTGCAGACCTCGAGTTCTGCATTTGTCCTGTAGTGGCTGTAGCTGAGTGTCGGTGGTTTTCTGTGCTGATTTGATGACTCTCTGAAAGCATTCTTGTCAACTGCAGAGTGGCGTTCCACAACAAAAATGCGGTAAGTGAGTGCTTTGGATGGCGCAGTCACACGAGGGCGCCGCGAGCAGCATGGACAGGTTGACTTCTGTGAAATAGGAGTCAGTTCTCTTCTGTAGGTTTTCACCAAGCACGTTCATACACGGCGTGAGGCCCTGGGGGGTGTGTGCTGAGGACGTTACCTTGGCGCTCTTCAGACCTGGTATGAACATGCTTCTTTTGTGGTCTCATCACATGTGGACAGCTCTAATACCTGGTGAGACATACTGAAGGATGCACGAAGGTACGGTGGTTTAGAGATGCTAACAAACATTCAAAGGGGTCACATCGTCTAAGACAGGGGTGTCAAACTCAGTTTGGCTCTGGGGCCGGATCCAGACTTTCTGTTCTCAGGTGGGCCGGATCAGTAAAAGA
>JAQQAE010007220.1:0-16032 GCA_029823295.1 Pseudamia nigra
TCTGATTAGCCTCACTGATAAGTGGTTTTCTTAAGGCTACACAGATATTTAGTCCCAAACCCTTGAGCTGCCTTTGCATTATGTGCGTGGAAATGATTTTACTTTCACTATTAAACACAGTCTTGAGCGCTACTGTTTTTTTTTTACAATTTGATTTCACCACACATTTAAGTCATTACCGCTCATCATCATTCAAGATTTTTTTTCCAGCCGCATTTTTTCTTCAAAGATGATGGTTCCCCACTATCCTCACATCACTTGTTTCCAGCTGAAACATAATCACCCATGTTGAAATGATCCAATGGGAGGCTCCGACCTATTTGTTTAGTTAAATCCAGGTGGTGACTTTTTTTTTGGCCAGACAGTGTATCTAAACCTCTCAAAACTGACAGAAAAGTAACAATGTTTACAAAAGAATCACTAAAATTTAAATGGGATGCATTTGATATGTTTCCATCCGAACCTGTACCGTAGATGAACACATTTTGGTGCAGTCATTAGCATTTTGGTTCTTCAAGAAGAGGAACACACCTTCTTGGAGCCAGTCTATGGGCAATCTGGCTGCATCATAATTCATACAGGACAGGATCCAAAATGCATTTCATCACACTGGTCTCATTACTATTTCCAAAAGCTGTGCACTGATATTTGTTGGATTTAACTTATTTCACCGTGAAACAAACTTGAGCAGATTTATGTGCTGCTTCTTCTTCTCAGAGCTCAAGGCAAATGTATTCAAAGTGTGGTGGACTCTGCCTGCAAGAGTTAATCAAGACTCTCGTGGCAGAGTTAATAATAAGCTGCATTTTACATCAAGGTCAAGAGTTAATAGATGTAAAAGTGCTGTTGGTTTTATATCCAGCTTCTTCTTATTGAAGCAGGACAATGTTTTCTGTTTTGTATTTTTCACAAGACAATTACTGATAAATCATCTGCTTCAAGTGGACACATTTTGAGTACCTTGTTTATCAAACTTGCACTTTTCTTTCTTTCCACAATTAAAAAGGTAAATTCAAAACAAATCTATATGCTGTGATTCATCTTCTGCAAAATAAAAGCACTTTCACCAGAATCAGAGGCCTGGGATTTTATGAGCATCTTCATCCTCAGATCCCACATGGTTGTTGTCTCTGGGGACTGAGACATGTCAGAGACAGCTGCGTTACCGTGGTAACAGTTTCATCCCAGCAACACAACAGCACCTGGCTGGTTTTATGGCAACACAACAGCTCCACAGTTGTGCATCCAACCTTCTGCAGTCCCATTTCTCCATCGGTGGAGTCCAAAGCGCTTTAAAGGCAGTCACTACTAACTAGTCCTTTAACCAGTTCATTGTGTTTGGACAGCCACAAAAACTGGTTCTGGAGCAACACCGGCACTTTACTGGTCCAGAACCGAGAACTGTTTATGGCAGGGGTGGGCAAATCCAGGCCTTGAAAGCTGGTGTCCTGCAGGTTTTCCACCAGCTTCTGACTGACACACACCTGATCCAGGTCGTCAACAAAGGGTCGAGCAGAGACAGTTGGAAAACATGCAGGACACCGGCTCTTGAGGCCTGGACTTGCCCACCCCCGGTTTAAAGTGACCATTAGCAGCGCCTGGAACAGTTTTCAACTCACAAATGCGATGTGAGCTGCTGTAAAGTGTGGCTTTTGGAGTCTGGTAATTCTGATAAACTTCTCCTTTGCAGCAGAGGTGGCTCTTGGTCTTCCTTTCCTGGGACGGTCTTCATCATAGCATTTGATGGTTTTGGTAACTGCACCTGGAAACGCATTCAACGTTCTTGAAGCTTTTCAGAGTGATTGACCATCATCCCTTAAAGCGATGGTGGACTGTCCAATTGCTTTACTTAACTGTTTCTTGCAATAATATGGATTTGAACGGTAGTTGCAGCAGCACTACTAGGCCGACTGACGGTCTAACGCACATTAAGGAAGCAAAAAATAACACAAATTTACTCTGGACAAGACTCCAGGTCCAGGTGACCACCACATAAACATGATGAGAGAATGTCAAGTGTACAAAGCTGTCAAAACTAAATGTGTCTCCTTTGGACAAAATATTAAACGTGTTATTTTTGTTTACTACATAACTCCATATGTGCTCTTTCTAGTGTATAATGACCCGGGCTGTTCAGTGAGGCCGATGTGGAAGTAACTTTAAGTTGTAATACCACCACCTGGCCACTGGGGAGCTGTTCATCTGGTGGCAAGGAGCTTTTCATGTCTGAAAATACCAAGCCAATACATTTTTGTCATAAGTCATTATGTTCTCAAACGTTTTATTTGAACCCTCTAATAAGCGATGAGGTGGCTCATCTTTAACTTTTTACTCCGTTATTAAGATATTACTGCAAATAATCCAACAAATCACTGCCGTGCTGGGGTTTGATTGACATTTTGCTATAGTAACTGATCTTGCGAGTGAAGTCGGACTGATTCAGACCTTTTTATCTTCTATTTATTCAATGTGGACATAGTTTTACCTGAGATACACTCGACGGCAGCTGTGGGTAAGTGTTTACACTAACAACACTGTCATATGACTTTGTTTGACACTGCGTGGTGAATTTTTACCGTATCAGTAAGCTAGCGGCTAATATTAGCTTCAACATGAGTCCCCTGGCATGAACGCACAGTTAGCCCCGCTACCGTTGGCCACATATGGTTACATCCTGTTTTTGGCTCCAAAGTGGCAGCCATAAAGTGACAACCTGATTGGCCTCAACACGGCGCTTCACGTTGTCCACTGATACGTTCACACTATGGTTCTTTCACAGTTTGGATAGCTTCTATATTGCTGTACAATGTTAAAATGAAGAAACGCTGAAGGAGACTGAAGGGACTGGGACCAAACTCCTTCTCTTGTCCTCGTCTCAGACCTTAATATTCTTTACACACAAACCAAACGCTCCAATGATGACATTCCGGTCCACGGTGTTGTGCCATAAATCCCCGCCGAGCTCTCACTGCACTTGAATTCTCTGATCTTGTGACAGAAAGAGTGAAGAGCCGGTGTCTTCTAAGAGAAGGTCAAAGTGCTAAATAATGTGCCACCCACCACCGCGTACATCCAGTCGTCCCCCTGACGCCGAGCTGCGCTTGGTGAAAATCCCTCCGTGTCATTGAACCCATGTCTGGAGGTCACTGTACACAGCGGCCGCACAAGTTTTGTGTAGCAATTAATTATCGTCAGCACGGCCGGCACATATGGGCCTATTATCATAAGGCCTCATGGGACGATGTTTCCTCCAGCCATTATTCTGTGGGAAGTGACAGGGAACGTTTTAAAATGCCAACAGGCTTTTCTTCCCATGCTTTTATTGCGAGCGGCTGCTGCTTCTGTAGCCAGGCCAGAGACGAGCAGATAAGGTTTGTTGGTTATTTTTAACAGCATTTCAGGTTTGCAGATTTAGGGAGAGAGAAAAAAAAAAAAACAGACAGAATGGAGGTGGGAGGCAGCGGAACCCTGCCTCAAATGCAACACTATTCATCTTTTCATCTTCACGGCTTGTTTTAAAAAGCAGGGTGAGCAATGATACCTTTGAGAACAAGACAGATTAACAAGCTTTTAGCTTCCAAGGCATCACCAGAAGAAGCAGATAAATTATGACTATATAACAATGCGTTTCTCTCATCTAGTGCCCTTCCAGCAAGAGCAAACAATAGATTTGAATAAGGTGCCCGTACAAAAAGTACAACTACACACCATGTGTTCAAATGCAGCTTCATTCTGACTTGTTTTGTCTGAGTGGTTGAGCCATGACAAAGGCGTCCAAATCGGCAGCGGTGGATATTTAGTGTATTTGAGTATGACGCAGACAAAATGTTTTATGAGTTAATTTGTTGTTGAGGCTTCAAGTTAATGTTTCCTACAACGTGTACAATAATTCATTATTTTGTGCTAACCTTGCAGTGGGATGCTATTTTTAGTATCCGCCAGTAGGTGGCGCTGTGCTGCTCTTGTTTTACACCTGCGAGCTGTGTAAACAAAAGCCGTGTCCCATTTCAAGGGCTGCAGCCCACGTGGGCTGGATTTGTCGGCCGCTGACGTCACATCCGAGCGCGAAGGCGGCCGGGTAACGAAGGCTACAACCGACGGAGCCTTCGCGGTCCATCGCATCTCACAATGCGTTGCGCGTATGACGGATGGGAGTACTGCTGAATCAGGGAGCTACAAGGAACATGCAAATAAATAACATAAATTACATTAAAAACCAAAACAACTACGAACACGAGTGAAATATGCTCCATCTCTAAGCAGCAGCTGGTCGGCGACTGGTGTCTGCGTCATTACGCAAGACTAAGAACAGCTGTTCTGATTTACGCATACTGACCAGCCTCCGTGGGCTAAACCGTCACATTTATCGACAGTGAGGTGCAGCCTTCGCAGACCACGAAGACTGCAGCTGAAATCTGCTGCCTCCTCGTTCAACCCAGCAAAGCTGCACTGAACAACAGCCCACTGCATTATTTCTCCTGTTTATACAGGTTTGTAATATGTTCAAGCATCTTAAACATTCGTTATTGCATATAAATGCTGATAAAACTGCCAGTCAATACTGAGATTGTTTTGCTAAGGTTAAAATTGGTCATACAGGTGATCATAGTGTGTTTCTTGTGCACAGGGGGTTTCAAAAAGATGGACCCGGTTTGAAATCCCCATATTTCTGCAACCACAAGCTGCCCATGAATGAAACCCCACATAATAGGGCAGGGCACAGAATAAAAAAAAAAAAAAAACTACCACTAGGTGCCGCCTCGATTGGTTGCACAGAATCCAATGACTTGCCGCTACACTCTTGGCCTCTAAGATCCCCAGGTATTACACCCTGTGACTTTTTCATGTGGGGATACTTCAAAGACTGTGTTTTTGTGCCATTAGCGACTAATCTGGATGAATCATAAACAGAATCACGGCAGCGGTGACTCGAGTGGACAAAGACACCCTGAGGGACGTTTGGGACAAATTCAACTATCGCCTGGATGTTGTCCGGGCAGCAGGTGGACGACGTATAAGAGCATTTATCACTAGGATAATAAATCCTGAGAACTCACTAAACCATTTGTAACTTTTTTGTTATTGTCCCATGTTGCCATCAAGAAATATACCGGATTGAAACTGGGTCCATCTTTTTGAAACACCCTGCGCTACATTTACGTGTGTGTTAGAGAAGGTGATCGTATCGTATAGTGGTTAAACCTGCCAGAGTTATAATACACTGGGGGAAACCCTGCAGTGATATTGTGAATTTCTTCATAAAGCAATTTGCACGTGTCACATAATTTATATCGATATAGTGTATCTTTATAAAGACCTTTTGCGTGTAACCGCTGTCACATTAAAGTTCAGTTCGAGCTGAAAATCAGCTGTTCAACTGGACAAACTAATATTAAAAGCGGCTTGCTGTGTATTTCTAATCATTCGTCTTTGTGTTACCTGATTTAAATGTTAGCTAGTAGTTACTTTTAGCCGTTTAAAATACAGGCACAAAGATGAACCATATACTGCAGCTGAAACAAGTCTGTTTTTCTGGTGATTTCACTCAATTTTGGACACTTTTCCTCTTGCTGCAATAAATAGTTACGACAAGACAAAAGCAGTGGTGGTTTCTCAGAGTGAGTGACGCTAAATGACTTAAATCACAGGCTTTTTCACAGTGGGGTCTATCAAGGAAATCACTCTGCCTCCACCTGGAGTCCGGGTGGAGGCGTGAAATCATCCGCAGACGGTCCCGTTGGTTCTGGAAGGCTTTCAGCACCACGGACAGCGGTGAGCTCTGTGCACAGGACTCGCCGTGGCGACGTTTGAGATGGATGTGAACAGTTTGTCATTACTTACAGCCGAGACTGGAACGATCCCAACCTGCATCTCAATCCCAGAAGAATAACTGGTCTCCGGGGAGGTAATAAATGATTTTAAGCCAGCTGTGAAGTTAGAACACTGAAACAGATGACTCACCACCAAGCTGCACGCCTGCAGTGACATAACTTCTAGTAATGCTCGGAGAATTGGTTGTTTTTTTGGACACGTTTGTCCACCGCGGCATCAACGTTTCTTTCCGTTCAGTTCAGACGTCGTAGTGTAGTTTGTTCCAACTGCATCTGTATGTTAATATCATCACAGAGGACAGTCACCATGTTGTGTCAACATTTTTTTTCTATTCCAAATCTACATTTTTGCTTCTGAATAACTTTCTTTAACTCTTCCCCAACCTCTCTCTCTAAACCCCCCCCCACCCCATGACCCTTGTCTTGCTCTCGGTGGTTCTGTTGGGTTTCCTCTCTGTATAGTGGCTTGAATTGTGAAGCACCTAGAGATAATCATCGATTATGATTGGCGCTATACAAAAAGTACTGCTGCAGTACATTTATACTGTTTGACTTCTATTACATTGGTATTTGTTTAATAGGCTGTTTCTGCTCCACTGTAAATATGTAACAGTTTGGGTTCTGGACATGCAGAATAAACACATTAATCGTGGCTTGTAGCTCACTTTATTCAATCTTTCCAGCGCAGACTTTTATTACCTTACTTTATTACTTTCACGATCTTAATTATGGAAGTTATTTCAGTATTATAGTAATAAAACTCACAGGACTGGCCAGATCAAACTTAAGCTGTGCGAGTGCAACAATGACTAAATCTGCTCCTCGTGTGATGCCAGCGCTTTAAAACCACCTCTTCTCGCCTCAGTGTCTCTGAGTTCACGTCATTTAATTTGTCAAGAAACAAATGGTGCGAAAAAGACGAGCAGTTTCTGTGTAAACATGCACAATCCTGACACTCTGCCCCAAAAAGGATGTATAAAAGCTGCCCCTAAAAACCTGTGAGATGAAATGTGCACACAGCGACCCTATGTTTTTATTTTTTCCCCTGCAGGCTGAGAGACGAGTACGAATCAGCAGTTTTCCCGTGTTTCTTTGCTGCACTCGCCTCAGCAGGGATGCACCCCTGCATCACTGTGTCTTTTTTTTTGCCCTGGACTCCCTCCACATTTCACTCCTCGCTCTCCCCGGCTCCGCTTCTCCTCCCTCTCCTCCTCCCGGTATTGTTGGCACTGCTAACGTGCTTTTCCAAGTGGCCTTCAGAAGCAGCTGGATCGCCGCCGGGAGCCTTTGGAGACGAGCCACGCCGTCGTATGCCCCCTCTCCACTTTATCCTCCTCCCGCCGCCCACCTGTACACGATTTAATCCCTTTTTTTCTTCTTAATTCCAACCACCATCCGTCCATCCTCTTCCTCCCTGTGTCTTTAGTTACCGTACCCCCCCCCCAATCCTCTGCCACCTCCCCTCCGACTCACTACTTTTTTCACTCAGCGTCCATCATGCTGTGAAGTAGCAGTTCAATCCTTCTGGAACATTACGCTGTCAAAAACAAAGTTGTGATTTCATGAAGCTAAAGTAAAGCCGCTCGGCGCTAGCCGCTGTGTAAGCTATTACTTCTGACGACCTGTTTTTGTGTTTTTTGTTTTTTTCTCCCCGGGGAAGAAAACGCAGTGCCGCTGTCTTCTTTTCCTTTTTCATTTCCTCAGCATTGTATGTTTCCTCTTTTTTTGGCTCAAGCATTCCACATTATTAAATATGCATTAAAGTCTGTCAAAATATTGACACTTTCATATGATGCTCGTCAAAAGTGAAATCCTTTTCACAACTTTACCTAATGCCACACTGCTCAAAACTTACTGCAGTACTGTGTTGTACCGTTTGCCAGAGGTGCACAGTTGCTAAGTACATTTGCTCACGAGTTAAGTATACATTTATGGTACTGATTTGACTGTTTTCATTTCTACTACTCTATACTTCTATGACAATACGTTACAGGGATTTATGATGTTTTTATTCCACTGCATCTGTCAATTTTAGTAACTTTTCAAGTGAAGAGATAACCACTTTCAAAAGCTGTTATAGATTATGACTGTAAAATCCAGCCTGATGCGTCTACGAGTCTGAACAGCTCCACTAAGCAGTTTTTTTTTTCCCTTTACTCTTACTATTTTCATTTTAAAAAATCTCAAATTATCCAATAAGAAAAACAGTGAATAAAATGTGAGCACACTGAAAACAAACAAGAAAGCAATGAATCGTCAAATCCCCTCCTGAGGGGCTTTATGTTTTACAAAAAATGACAAAAAATAAAAATTCAGAAATTCACTTTTAGATAATCATAATAATAATAATAATAATAATAATAATAATAATGGATTGGATTCATGTAGCGCTTTTCAAATCTTTTTCCCAAAACGCTGACACTGAATCCATTATTCATCCAGTCCTGGTGGGGGTTAAACTACCTTTCTTTGCCTTTCAGCAGTAGCAAACATTCATACCTATTGACAATTTAAAGCAGTGGTCTCAAACTCGTGCCATGGAGACCGAGATCCTGCAAGTTTTCTCTCCAACCAGTCTCCAAGAAGCAGATTTTTCTGATTAGCTCGTCCTCCCTGGTTGCTGATGAGTGAAATTACCTGCTTTAGTGACTGGTTGGATAGAAAACCTGCAGGGTCTCGGTCCTCTATGGCATTAGTTTGACACCTGTGATTTAGCGTAACCCCGTTGAGTACCCAAAGAGAACCCACGCAGACATGGGGAGAACTTGCAAACTCCACACAGAAGGGCCCCGCCCCCTGGCACTGGGATCAAACCCAGAACTTCCTGCTGTGAGGCACGAATGCTGCCCACTGCACCACCGTGTAGCATCCTTCCAATGTTCAAGGTCAATGTCAAGATCAGGTCACGTGGTATACTGGAGGTTGTCCCCAGGCACCCAGTAGATACGTATATATTCAGAGCCCTTACTGTAAAGGCTAGCTCTGCAGAGCCCAAACGGTGGTTGGGTCACCAAATGACCCCATGACCTAAGTAGATATGCAAATTGGTACATCCCTCCAAAAGTGATGCATCAACATGTAATATTTGGTCACTCTGGGCCTAAAGGGTGCTGATAAAGAAAGGGAAATCCATGTCCCAATAGTAAGTGGGTCACCCAACTTTCAGACCCTGCCGATCTTCAAGCTCAAGGTCAAGATCAGCTCATGTGGTGTAGTGGAGTTTGTCTCCCAACACCTAGTAGATACATATAACATTTCAGCGCCCTAGCTTTAGAGGTTGGGTGTCTAGAGCCCAAAAGCTGTTGGGTGACCAAATGACCCTGTGAACGAATTAAATATGCAACTTAGGTCAAGGTTATCACAGTACCCCCCTTCACCCCAGGAAATGTACCCAAAGGTAAAGTTTGGTCACTCTGGGTGTAGGGGTTGCAGAGATCTAAGTAAAAATGTCAGGACAGACATACAGTAATGGTGGTTAATTATCCATCCATTTCCTACCCCTTTATCCGCGCAGGGGTCAGGGGGGGTAGAACCTATCCCAGCTGACTTATGGCGAAGGCAGGGTACACCTTGGATGAGTCGCCAGTTCATCGCAGGGCTGACACATAGAAACATGCAACATTCACAGTCACATTCATACCTATGGACAATTTAGACCAATTCACCAAACCCCCTAGTGCGTGTTTTTGGTTGTGGGAGGAAGCCGGAGAACCCGGAGAACCCGGAGAACCCGGAGAACCCGGAGAACCCGGACACGGTGGTGCAGTGGGCAGCACTCGTGCCTCACAGCTACAAGGTCCTGGCTTCAATCCCAACACTTTCTGTGCGGAGTTTGCATGTTCTCCCCGTGTCTGCGTGGGATTTGTTGGATTGTTTCCTGTAATTAATAATGAAGCAAAAAGTTAAACATGGACCAGATCATTTATTAGAGGAAACAAATAAAATGTTTGACACATAATGAGTAATTTTTCGCTGAGTATTTTCAGATATAAATGAAATGTAACTAAACACTAGAGGACAGTCTGACTCCACACTGTCCTCTAGTGGATGGACTGTGTACATCCACACCAATGTAAAGTACACAGAGTATAAATGTAAAGTACATATTGAAGTATAAATTCCAGTGACGTTTGACACACAACACACTTGCGTAGAGAATAAATGGGCCTTAAAGCTGGAACATGTTCTAAAAGACATGAACGGGTAAAAACCTGCATCGTTACATGTAAAAACTTTTGAAATGTCTACGTGGTGTAAAATACCTGACACTCAGTGTCGTCTGAAATTATTGCACATTGACCTTAATGCATTTCTAGCTATGTAGGTTGAAAATGTCATATACCATGGAGTTATTGATGTTGCTAATTTAAATATGTTGTGACTTTGAAGAAAATTGGTCAATGTCATAGTCATTTTCAAGGTCATATGTACAGTACGTCTCTCTGAACATTTGTATTTCCAAAGTCTCTGGACCCAAACGAATCACACTTGGCACGTGGGTCGTCAGGGCAGAGGTCGGGTTAATATAGCACCACCTCATTTGCCAAATCACCAAAACTACTAGAGGCGGGACATTTTAAGACTCCAGGACATCTCTTGCTCATCAAATGACCTTGACTTTGACCTTGAAAATGATGTAGTGAGGTTGAAGATATTATATACACCTTGGGCGTTACGATGAGGGCCCGGCTAGCTTAGCTAAGTCTGTTCTCTAAGCTGCCACGACCAGTCCCGGTAAGCTGAATCCTCTCCAGACCCTACGTGTTGGTACAGAACTTGAGTTATGTTCTAAGCTAGCCCTGGTGACGTGGTTTGACCCTGTCCTATCGGAAGATGAAGGCGTGTGTTTGCAAAAACTCACCACCACACGCCTGGCTCTGGATCCGGTGAAACACACCCACGGAGTCCGTGTACTTCCTTCCGATCACTCGGGTCGCTGGGTGTTGTAGTTGTAGAGTTTTTTAAGGTGAAGACATACAGTAGTGTTAGCGTGCTCTTTAAAGGTCCGATGCCCTGTCTGTGGCTCAGGTTTCTCAGCTCTGCCGGTCTCCGTCGACGTCTATCCTTCGCTCTGACTCGTCGCCGTCTGCACCGCTGCTTAAATCAACTGGCTTCACACACAAACCACGCCCACGTCCTCCGAGTATGTGTCATATCAGTGACTCCCTGAGCTGAAAACCACCCCTACGGAACGTGGGTCGGAACATCGGGTTATTGACTATGCTGAGTCCAAATATGTTGTGACCTTTGTGGAAAAAGGTCAAAGTCATGGTCAGTGTCAATATTAACCTTTATTTTTGCAGCCTGGCATTTTTTATTAAAGTATCAAAGTATTAGAAAAAGAGATTCAAAAGGTGTCAGAAAACGTGACGCGATGCAGCATCCGCTCTGGTTTCCTGATGAGACTGTGAACGAAAGGTCGGCCATGTTGAGCAGCGGCCTTTCATTCTCTGAGTTTGCCTTGTTTAACCTTTGAACCCCTGTCCATGCTCTGACCCAGAAGCCCGAGGAAGCCGAGGTCCGTCTGCGCTCCTACTCCTACTCGTCCCCCAAGGCGAAGCCGTCACGACCGCTGCTGCACAGAGACGCAGCCATCGCTGACCTTGCAGAAGGTGAATGACCTCTGACCCCCTGAGTGTTGGTCTTTTCTGTTTTCAGAATCAGCACGTAAATAACAGCGCCAAGAAGACGAGACCGTCCTCGTGGGTCGGCGGCGTGTGTGGCGTGTTGTGCTTGACGTGTGCAGTTTGTGGTGTTTGTCCCGTGTAGATGGCGTGTTCGGCGGCGGCGGCGGCGGTGGCGGCGGCGGCCGTTCTCTGCTTCAGGCTTTATCGCTTTCTAAATCCTTATCCCGTCTCAACCCAGTTAGTAAGTACGAGTGGACGACGGGGCTCGGAGCTGGTGATAAATCGATAATTATCATTGATTTGTCCATCTTTCATCATATTTTATATATATATATATATATATACTGTGCATTTTGTTCAAAATAAATATAATAAAAATCTGCCTAAATTTAATTCAGAAAATTAAAGAAAAATGAAACTTCACAAAGTCAGAGAAAATAAGTTTGTGCCTATTTATTTCATTTTGTTTTTCAGTTTTTAAATCTGGTAGGACGCGTTTGTCTGTTTGGATTTTTTGCATCTTTTGTGTTTTTAGTTTTTTTTATTTTTATCTGTTCATTGTCTAATTTAAAACCATAAATGTCTGTCAGATCAACTTTCAGCCCTTAAATTTAATAAAACACTGACTTTTCATTTCGTGTGATGATTATCGATCTGTCGGCCGATATGAATGTGTTTCTTTCTGATGATCACGTCTCTGCTTGGGGTCGGTTAATAAACCTGGTCTGCTTTTAAAGTGGGTGTTATTGTTTTTTCTGGTTGTCCAGCTGATTCGACTCCAAAGCTTCAGAACATACTCGTCATCTCAAATCCTTCTCATCGTCGTTGTCACATGCAGAGGCTTTGGAAAAAGTCGGCTTTTTAAATTCAGCGTTTGTTTGGCTTCTGTTTCCACAGGTGGTTTTTTCTGTGCGTCCACTTGATCTGTATTAATCACAGATTGGATGATTTTCCCGCGTTTGGAACGTGACATTTTCCTGTTCGGTGACTCACTTCCTGTTTGTTGTCACTTCACAGAGCAGCGAGCGTCGGTTCTCAGTGAGACTCACCGACAGAGCAGGTAAAACCAGCGACAGGCCCTCGACCTTTGACCTCCCGGGGGGGAGGGGGGGCTCGGATTGCGACCTCAGAATGACCGACCGCGACGCTGATGCCGACGTTACAGTCGGTTTGGACGCGTCATGAATCAACATTCTGTCTCCGTTTATTCGTGTCATACATCCCATCGTTCCCGTTCATCCCATTCATTTCATTTTATACAGCTTCATTAACTAATCATCGCTCATACATTTTGTTTGGACACATATTAGCCAATAGGACGATCGTATTAGTTGATGAGATTCTCATGTGAGGTCACATTACTTCTAGACCCGCTTAACGAACATCGTAGTCGCTCGTTACCATCCGATGTTAACAAAATGTGCACATCAGTACTTTTATTGTAATGCTGGGCCACGAGAAAAATATCATTACGAAATATTTTTCTCCATATTTAACAACATCACTATTTATTCCAGTCTCATGACTTTATTCCAGGTTCATGAATTAAACTTAAGAAGATTGACATGGTTGAGTTTTTTTTAATTCTTCTTGTAACTTTTTAAAATTTCTTTAGCTTTTTTTGTTCGTTTTTTTCTGCTGTACATATTTTGCTAAACTTAACCTCAGCGACTGAAACTGTTCAACACTGTGCTCGATGCTAACGTGGCTGCACTGTGACGTCAGCCCCACTTTGAACTTTACATTCAATTCAATTAAATTAAGTTACATCACATTTAATCGTAAGAAAACAAAAGTGTAGGCAGGACACGTTCACACGTCAAAACTAAAATACAATCGTCACTGTTATGATGTCACTTTTGTTTTTGTTGCAAACTGCTCACTGCGTGGGTTAGCACGTGACAGACAACATCAAAACTGGCCATAAGATCGTCATGGCGACACGTACGCAAACTTCAATTCATGAGCAAACCAATTCCATTTTTTAATGCCACGGATAGATTAAGAAACACGTTGATCCTTTTTTCGATGCATCTCTGGAGAAGCTTTATTTAGTCATGAACTAGTCACCGGGACAATTTATCTTCAAAAGTGGCCGCTCACGTCACAGATCAGATGTTTCTGCTGGATCCACCGACCGAACACAGCTGATTGACCTTTGTGTTTGTTTATATGAAAAACGAACAGCGTGTTATGTTTTTAGTGTTGAACTACAGCGGAACCGCGGTTAGCGGATGAATCCGTTCTGGCATCAAGCTTGTGACATGAAAAAGTTGTGACCCGGGACCGTTTTTCCCATAAGAAAACATGTAAAACCAATGAATCCGTTCCAAGATCCAAGAAAACTCCCACGTCTACACCTGTACGTGCACATTTACTCATTATTTGTCACCAAATGTGTCGGCGGCGCCACGCCCACCTGGCGCCGCCGCTCCACATCTGTCCACATTCGATGCTTAGACGATGTGAGTTGTGGAGTTTGTACCTGCAGCCAAATGCTAACGATCACTGTCACCAAATACACAATAAAATGACAACAAAATGTGGAAGAAACTCACACAAGTACTTTGTTCCACGACTACTTTAGTACATTTACTTTGATGTACAAGTCAGATCTGCAGACTGGTCCAATAAAATCCCTAAAACTTATCACTGCGATTTTCAAAAACTTGTCATAATCCGAATTCATAAATGTTACATTACAGTGACTATTATTGTTTAATGTTATTTACTAAAAGTGAATATTACAAAGTAATGTGTAAAATTAGGCGTCGTTGACAGACTATCTGGAACGTGGTCAAACATCTGCATGGTCTGAGGTGTGTTATGTCCATGCAGGGGGTTGGGTTTCCGTAAACGGGCCCAGTCAGCCGAGGAGGAGGGCGAAGCATCACGCCAACACCTCACCCTCACAGAGTTCCTCAAAGAGTATGTCTTCACTCAGAAGAGTCTAACCCACCAAACACCACCTCACCAAACCATCTCCAAACCATCTGCACCTCCATCCACTAACCACGTCCTTCACTTCCTGCTCGTCTGTGAACATGCGTTGACAGTTTTTACACTTCACTCACTGTTTGTCGTGTTTTTGCATGTTTCTCTTCTGCTCTGTGTTGTGGGACCTTCTACCTACAAAGTGTCCATAAATAGTTGACACGTTATTAACTGCATCCTGCCAAAGTCAGTCCAGAAATAGTTTTCAGTCCAGGCATGTGAAGCATGTTGTTGAGAGGAACAGTCGTGTAGACCAGGCCTCCTGAAAACTGTCAGAACATTCTCTCATTTCAACATTACACCGTCTGTTTTCTGTTTGACTGCCACAAAAAGCCTGAACCGTTACGTAACAGCATGTTGTGTTTGAAGGCTGCAGTCGTCCACACAACGCCGCCACGTTACTCACTGTCCATCGCTGTGACTAATGACGTACATGTTCACACTGAAACAGAATCGAGGATGAAGAATGGGATAAATACATAATACCTTCCAAAGGCGAGTCGGAGAAGTACAAAGTCAGCCGGACCTTCAGCTTCCTGAAGAGCAGGATGACCAGCTCACGCAACAAGACCAAGGTAAGACCACGGCAGACCAGACCAGACCAGACCAGACCACTGTGCAACAACCAATAATGACTCCAATCTGACTTTGGCCCTCATATATGCCCCGGCCGCTCTGCCGCAGCGCCCCCCTCCGATGAAGGCCCTCGTCGACACCGCAGGCCTCCGTCGGAGAGAAAACCCTCAAACACACAGCGCTTCAGAGTCAAACCGCCAGCGAGCGAACACCCGTACAAGTCCGGCGAAGCTGAACACACTCTATACTGCACAGGAGACACAACACGGAGGACGTCGACTGACAATGGCCTTAGCCAATCAGGACGCAGAACACAACGCGCGTTCATACGCTGTAAAAATAAATACATGAAAATTGCACAAAAAAAAAAATCAGTGAAACAGCAAGACCGCGGAAGGTGAACCGCGATATAGCGAGGTACCACTGTACATTAAAAGCAAATCGAACAAGATTAAAAGATACTATAAATAAAACAAAATAAAAAACATTAGACATTTATCAGATGTCTGTTTTCCACTTCCTGTCTGTCCTTGATACACGACCGCTTAAAAGTTTTACAACATGCCAGTTTTCACAGCTTTTTTGTTGAAATTCAAGCAGTTCAAGTTCAAGAATGGCTTCAAAATGGTACAAAGGTAAATAATGAAATGCCAGATGTTAGAAAAAAAAATGAGGTTATCCAAAACTGAAAAATAATTTACCTTTCAGAAGTATACAAAAAGGCCTTTTTCAGGGATCAAGACGTGGGTTAAAACCAAGGGTCAACGACCGGGTTTGTTCCTTGAGGCCAACGTGCAAGTATTTTTAAGTTGTAATTCCACCGTTTGGCCACTGGGGAATCGAT
Organism: Pseudamia nigra; assembly: GCA_029823295.1. NCBI lineage: Eukaryota > Metazoa > Chordata > Actinopteri > Kurtiformes > Apogonidae > Pseudamia > Pseudamia nigra. The sequence continues at coordinate 15,873 of JAQQAE010007220.1, forward strand.
CGTCCGACTCCAAGGAGCTTTTTTTCCCATAGATACATGTGATTCTATCTGAAAATACTAAGACAATAAATGTTTTTCATGTGTCATCATGGTGTCAAACGTTTTATTTGGATCCTTTAATAAGTAACATGATGATCCATCTTTAACTTTTTACTCCGTT
>JAQQAE010007221.1:0-16031 GCA_029823295.1 Pseudamia nigra
CTTTACACACACAAATGGTGCGGGACTTGACTGGAATTAGTCCATATATAAGGCGCAGTGTCATATTTGGACAAAATTGACGCCGTTTAGGTGCGCCTAATAGTGCGGAAATGACGGTACTTCAAAAATCTTCTGGATCCAGATGATGATCCACATCATTCCCAGGATATAATTGATTGGTCCTTGTGCCATTTCTGACCGATCCTGAAAATTTCAACCACATCCGTTTATACCTTTTTTTTGAGTTATGGCGTGAAAGAAACAAACAGATAAAGTAATTAACAGCAACAAACATATAACCTCCTTGGCGGAGGTAAAAGTGAACAAAATCAGCAGAATGAAAACTTGCAACCCAATAATTACCCGTGCAAGTGATTATTTATCTGGAAATGTGTTTTACACAATGCTTGTATTTGTAGGAGGTGCTGCAGAAGGTTCGAGTTTTGCCCGAGTCAGCGCGCAGCAGCCTGTTGGCCATGCTGGACAGACGGACGTATTGGTGCATCTCCAGACAGAGGAGCTGGGGCGTCCCTATCCCCGTCTTCTACCACAAAAACACTGGAGAGGCTCTTATCAACAAGTAAGCAGAGGTTCAACGCAGTATACAGACAGACCTGCTCGGTTACATATCTGTCCCACTCATATTTGTCGTCTCTCTTTTTTTTGCAGACACTCTGTCTCTCATGTAGCTCAGCTGTTCAAAGAAAAGGGCAGTGACTGTTGGTGGGAACTTCCCCTTGAGGCGTTACTGCCACCAGATGTCCTCAAGAAGGTGAGTGCCCTAGTTAGATTTTGATAAATGTGTCAATCATGTATACTGTTTGAGGCTAAAAAGGATTCAGTTCTGATGAGCTGCATGTGTTTGTCAGAGTAACACGGGTCCAGTGTCTGATTATGTACGTGGAGAGGACGTATTGGACATCTGGTTTGACAGCGGAGCATCATGGGCTGCAGTACTAGAAGGTAAACATGAAACACTGAGTTGTGGCACGACAATATTTTTACATATTCTTGATGTACTTCAATATGTTCAAGTAAGAATTGCTACAGAATGCTTTTACACTGGTGTTTTAGCTCCTTTCACCTCACTGACACCATTACTTTTTCATTAATATTTCACATAAACTGAATTTGTAGTGTGGATTCTGTTAGGCTGGCAAGTGTGTTTAAGTCAGATTTTAAGTGCTTTTAAGTCCGCTTATTAGTTTACCTCTTATTACCTCTATATTACCTCTTATTATTAATCCGCTTTATTCTGCAGGAGTTTACGTAACATGTTCTACTACCATAGTCAAGTTGTTGCTTTGGGGCCATATTGTATGTCTTGGCTTATCACAAAATTTAAATTGTGTCAGAAAGACACTTCGATATACACACACTGACCTCTTTATTAAGTACAGTTATACAAGTAGTGACGAATAGCTAGTCAGACAATCACATGACAGCAACCCCATACATTTGAACTTGTAGGAAAAGGAAATACGATGTACTGAAGTTTAAATGAGCATCAGTAATGCCTTGAAGCAGATGGATTAGAGCAGCAGGAGACCACATGGAGTGACACTCCTGACAGTTCGGAATAGGAATCCAAAGCTGCAGTTCACATGGACTCACCAAAAGTCACTCAGTCGAGGATTGAACTAAAAGGAAGCAGTGAAGTTCGTTCAATTCAAATGTGTAGCCTAGTCTTGATTTCCACTGCAACACTCATATGATAAGGTCAGAATTGACAGCATGGATTCATCCTGCCTTGTGTAGAAAAAAAAGATCATCCAAAGGTCCAAGAGTTCACAGATAAGGGGCGGGAGGCTAGAGGTGTTTCAATCAGTTGCCAGTGTGATGGGGTTCCCAGGCTGCCATAGGTGATCTTTAATCACTAGCCTCTTCAGAAACAAAATACAGAATTCATTGTGAAAAGGCAATGTACAATCTTACAGAAGAAAATACAAAAAACAAATGATTTACTTCCACACTTGTATCCACAAGATGGGTTAAAAACAACCAAAAACCTGTTGCAACAGAGCATTATTTCAATACCATAGACTCAGTATTGTTGCTGACCATGAAAGTCCCTTTATGTGCCCATCTTCTGACCTATAATGAGTTCAGCCCACTGCCAGTTTGGTGTACCTAATAAAATGATTGGTGCATATGTCTTGTAACTCGAACTGAAATATATTGCGTCAGGTGGTGCAGTGGTTAGCACCAGCAGTTCGATTCCAACGCCGGGCCTTCCTGTGTATTCTGGCTCTTTCTAGCACATAGGTATGAATGCGAGTGTGTGTGATCTGTCTCTATATGTCAGCCCTATGATAATCTGGCAACTTGTCCAGGGTGTCCCCCACCTTCACCCTAAATTTACTATATTATGACTCAGCTGGGATAGACTCCCACCCCCCATCCAGACCCTTTTGAGGATTAGGGGGTAGAAAATGATTGATGTGTTTTTTATGTTGCCAGGCTGTAGACTGACTACAAATGGATTTCATTAAATTCCCACCATACTGCAGCTTTTCCTTGAAATCTCAGTCTTCATAAGGAAGGATTCGGCATCACACCACCTCTGATTCTGTTAAACACAAGAATGAAAACATTCTTTTGACAAGGGTCAGGATTATTCAAAGAATGATAAAGTGCTGAGCTGGAGATGAATCTAACTGTGCCATAGCCAAGCTGTTTAACTGTCTGTCTACATGTCATTGTTCTTGTAGCGTACACTGAGACAGAACCAAAAACATGCTGCCACACATTACTAAATTCAACACAATAAAGGTATTTAACATCTCTGTTCTCATCAATGGGTCTCAATCAGCAAGAGAATAGAATGTGTACATTGCTCCTGTAACATGTATTTATTTTGTTACGCAGAAAGAAGTCTTTCAGACAAATTACATGCATTTACAGTTAGCAGTGTGACATCCAGATGACTGATCCAGAAGGATGTATTATGTGTGTCGTTTCCAGAGGAGTTTGAAGGAGACTCTGAGGAGCCAGAGCCAGGTCTCAGCTGGCTCCCTGCATCACTCCGCAAACCTTTGGTCACAGGTTCAAACATTCACTTGTGCCTCTTTCTTTGTCAGGCTTTTACACCAACCAGTCTGTTTTACTTCCTATTTTTTGCCTCCTAATGCTTTTGGATATGTTGCACTTACAAGCTGAGAGAACAAAGCCTCTCTCCAGTGCTCATCTGTTCCTCTTCAGGAAGTCCAAACCAAAAGCATTTGAATGTCCACAAGGGGAATTTAGAAATACCAGATTTCTAAATTCACTGTATTATGAAGACTGCATGCATTTTGCTTTTTTATTGCTCTCCTGTGCATGAAAGATTTAAAAAGAAGCTGGCTTTTAACACTGGAGCTGTTTCTGTTTTCAGGACTGGCATAAACTCTGCTCCTTCTTACTGTCTGTGTCTGGATTGATTCAAGCTCAAAACTCTTGTCTGTGATGCCACTACTAAAGCCACTCCTTTATGTCCTGAGTAGGGGGGGGCTCACTGTGTACTCTGTAATGTACCGTTAAAACTTTCTACTAATGGTGGCTACTTTTCCTTGTCTTTTCCAGACATATCTGTCCTCTGGGACTAAATTTTCACATAAACCAGTAGTTTACATGTATCTGTCTTGGTAAATTTACCTTCACATGTAACCCGTTTTCTTCTGTCTTTCCCCTTTTAGAGTCAGACTCCAGAGCAGATGTGTATGTGGAAGGGAAGGACCAGATTGGAGGCTGGTTTCAGTCCTCACTGCTCACTAGTGTGGCTGTCAGGAACAAGGCACCTTACAAGTCAGTAAAACACCCACACCCCTGTCTGCCTTAATCTAGGTGAAGCAATAAGAACAGGGCAAATGGGTTGTGCAGGTCGAGGCTGGACAGAGGGTTAGCCCAGTCGTGCATCCACCACCTTTTCAATGATTTATATACACTGTCTGGCTAAAAAAGTCACCACCTGGATTTAAGTAAGCAAATAGGTAAGAGCCTCCCATTAGATAATTACTGCATGGTTGATTATTTTTCAGCTGGCAACAAGTTATTTAACTCTAAATGATGCAGTGAGTAGCTTCTCATTTCTTAAACAACCATGTTAAAGACGCATCCTGTGATCGTGGAAAAGATGTTCATCTATTTCAGAAGGGTCAAATTATTAGCATCAAGCAAAGAAAACATCTAAGGAGATTGCTGAAACTACTAAAATTGAGTTAAGAACTGTCCAATGCATTATTAAAAACTGGAAAGAGTGTGGGGAACCATGATCTTCAAGGAAGAAATGTGGTTGTAACTCAAGGGTTGGGGACTAAATAGCTGTATAGCCTTAAGAAACCCACTTATCAGTGAGGCTAATCGGAAAAAAAGGCTTCAATTTGCTAAGGAGCATAACGTTTGGACTCTGGAGCAATGGGAGATGATCATGTGGCCTGAGTTCACATTTACCCTGTTCCAGAGTGATGGTGCTTCAGGGTAAGAAGAGAGCTGATGGAAATGATCCACCATCATGCCTAGTGCCTACTGTACAAGCCTGTGGGGGCAGTGCTATGATGTGGGGTTGCTGCAGTTGTTCAGGTCTAGGTTCAGCAATGTTATGTGTCCAAAGAATGAGGTCAGCTGACGACCTGAATATACTGAATGAACAGGTTATTTCATCAATGGATATTTTCTTCCCTGATGGCACGGGCATATTCCAAAATGACAATACTAGGATTCACGAGGCCCAAATTGTGAAGAGTCTAGTTCAGGGAGCATGAGACATTATTTTCACACAGGGATTGGCCTCCACAGAGTCCAGATTTTAACCCCATGGAGAATGTTTGGGTTGTGCTGGAGAAGACTTTAGCAGTAGTCCAATTCTCCCATCATCAATAAAAAAAAAAAATCAAAAATCAATGGCACAAAAATCTCCCACTCACCAAATGGTCATATTCTGTCTTATCCTAATGCAAATAACTGCCCTTGTCTTATGTCACCTATTGTCTGTCGTGTTGTCTGTGCAAAAAATACAAGAAATGTAAGCGAAGGATATTTTTCTTTGTGTTAATCGTGTTCCCCAAGGAGGCCTAGACTTAATTTTCTGAGAAAATAATAGTCACATGTTAATCACATTGTCTGGTGGAAGTCACAATATGCTAAGTGAAATGAATACTGCATTAAATGTATAGCTACTATTGCATAAGTCACTGATGTGGTGTGTATGTACAGGTCTCTGGTGGTCCACGGGTTTGCCGTCAGTGAGAAAGGAGAGAAGATGTCCAAGTCTCTGGGCAATGTAGTGGATCCTGATACAGTCATTAATGGAGGAGAGGTAAGATCATAAACAGAGCTACTTATAGATTTTTGATTCAGCCAGTTTTATTTTTGTTCAGTCAATATTTTTTATATGGAGGGCCAATTCATACACAGATTTACACTATGCATTCGTACAAATCGTTTTCACTCATGTTTTAAATCTTAGTCATTCATTTATCTTCTACCCCCTTAAACCTCACAAGAGTCGGGGAGGTACTGGAGCCCATTGCAGCTGACTTAGGGCAAGGGCAGGGTACAGCCCCTACAAGTTCATCACAGGGCTGACATAGTGAGACAAACAACCAGTCAGACTCACATTGCAATTTAGTGACCAATTAACTTAAGTGCATGTTTTTGGTTGCGGGAGGAAGCCAGAGTACTCAGAGAGAACCCATCCAGACACAGGAACAACATGCAAACTGCTCACAGAAAAACCTGGCTGGCTGGTGTTCAAACACAGGGCCTTCTGTCTGTGAAGTGCTGGTTCTAACCATCCCACCCTCTGAGTCATTGTGTATTGAATATTAATCAGTCTCCTTTGGAATCATAAATTCTTTAAATATACTGCATTTCAAATGACATTTCAAAGTAAGATGTTGCTTAAAAATAATGTCAAACTGCATACATCGGGGTGTCCAATCATTGCCACAAAGGGCCGAGACAGGTTTTCTTTCCAGTCACTCACTAAAGCAGGTGTTTACACTGAAGTGCAACCAGTGGGAAGGAATTCACTGAAATTTCCTGCTGAAGAAACTGGTTGGAAAGGAAAGTGCACTGTCTCGGCCCTTCGTGGCAATGATTGGACACCCCTGGCATACATATTATTCTGTGTGGATTCACAGTAAAGATGATCTGTCATTTTCTTGATGATGATAATCAGTGACGTGCAGTCAGGGGAGGCAGTGTCTCACCTGACATAAAAAGTAAGACAAAAAGATTAAATAAATCTTAGCATCTGTTAACTGATCTGTGTTGTAATCTCATCTCTCAGTTACTCTAATCATTTTTCTAGTCAAAAATCACTGTGTTTGTGTATTTCCTCTTCAAACACAGCAAGATACGTGATGTGAGGCAGCAAGGAGACACGTCTCACCATGGATTGCATATTCCAGTACAAACTAGTAAAGTGCATGTGAACCTGTTGGTATCTACTTGTCTGTCACCCCTATAATGTTTATAGAGTCTTCTATTTTATATATATATCCACCTTTTAATTTTAGCGATCGCGAGATAAAACTGCATGGAAAAAGCCGCAGGTGAAGCAAACAGTACTGTGCCTCAACAAAGGGGGCGTGTGTGACCCTGACTCTGAAAAAATCAGTACCTCACCGCACGTCACTGATATTAATGATGTTACGATAGAATCATATATTTTGTCAGAATATTGAGAAATTTATGTGAAACGCTTCTATCATGACATGATGTTATTTCATCTGTCACAATGTGATCACTTATATGAATTTAAGGTGCATGATTATGTTAAACTTCCTGCACCAACCTTACTTAATGCTGAAGAATACTGTACAAATGAAGCAGATCCCTGGAATTTGTTTTTTTATTGCTTCAACATTGTCAGAGCATTTGATTGCTTTACTAAACTGTGGGGTCTAAGTACAGGTATCTGCTCCCTTCATCCTTCATCTTTAACTAAGAAAATGTTGTAAGTAAAGTTTAATGTCTTCTGTATTCTTTCCTCAGGACCCCAGCATGCCACCTTACGGGGCAGATGTCCTACGTTGGTGGGTCGCAGAGTCAAATGTCTTCTCTGAGGTCCAAATTGGACCCTCCGCACTCAACTCAGCCAGAGACAGCATCAGTAAGGTAGGGCACATGATGCATAAACCTACCCACTGTAACTCACTGTCTGTGTTTCTTTAGCTCTGTCTTTGTCCCTTTCCTCTGCCCCCCCCCCCCAGCTGAGAAACACATTGAAGTTCCTGCTTGGCAACCTGCAAGGCTTTGATCCCCGCTGTCAGGCTGTGGACCCCAAACAGATGCACTACATCGATCAGTACATGCTGCACCTGCTCCGTGAATACAGCATCAAGGTTTGTTCAGTGGGATGATATGACTTTTTTGTCTTAACAATGTGGATATGTGTGAAATACACTAAAATGTGTGTGTATTTTACAGGTAACAGACGCCTACAGTGAGTTTGATGCCGGTCGGGTCATCCGGGTCATGCAAGCCTTCCTCAACAGGGACCTTTCCAGCTTTTACTTCAGTATCATCAAAGACCGGTAATAACTCCAGAAAAAGCACAAAAGCCATTTTTAATTCACTGCTGGTGTACTTCCCATTCAGAATGATGTTTGCCTCTGCGTCCGTCAGGCTGTACTGTGACCCAGAGGACTCTGTGGGCAGGAGATCATGTCAGACCGTCTTGGAGGAAATCCTGGATGGAGTGACCAGATCCATTGCCCCTATCCTGCCTCATCTAGCTGAAGAAGTCTATATGCATGCACCAGGACATGACAGTATGTATTTGTCTGCTTATGTTGTTTTGTCAAGTTGTTCCCAAGAGCACATGAACTGTTGAGTTTTTTTGCTGCAGAGGAGGATACGTTGTTCAGGAGCGGTTGGATCAAAAGCAGTTCAGTGTGGCGGCGGCCAGGATTGGAGGAAGCTGTGGAAGGGGCATGTGCCATCCGGGACTCATTCCTGTCGTCCATTCCAGGAAAAAATGCTGCTGAGTGTGATCTCACAATTGCCATTGAACCAGGTCTGCTGTTTGAACTCATGGAGGTAAGATGTAGATTTAGTAATAACTCCCTAAATCTCAGACTTTAAGTATCATTCCATTCAAATAGTCTTGCAGCTACTTTTGAGTCATTATGCACTCAGTGTTTTTATTATTATTATTTTTTTTTACCTGGCAACTGTAAAACAACTTACTGAAACTTGTATGCAAAAATGCATCACTAACTGTAAGGCTTCATAAGTCTGAGTTGGACAAACTGTGTTGGTCCTTAGTGTTTTAATTCTAGAGGATGTTATATCATTTAATTCATGAAGCCATTATGAAGTAACATCCACCATACACTATATATCCAAACCTTACGCAATAACACAAAACCAAAGTGACTTGAAGGAGTCGTCTCAATTAGAGTTTGACTGTTTTTCTGTGATTGCAAAAAATCTGTTGAAATATAGAACCATCATAAAGCATAGTTTTGATTTATTTTTTTTTCCCTTGATACAATCAGAACCTTTTAACTAGCAACTTACCCCAAAAGCAGTCGCACCACCTCCCAGAATCTGACAGGATAATGGTTTTCAATAATGACAGGTTTCAAGTACGTAAATTGGTTTAGACACTTTAAAGCTACAGCGCTGACCCGCCACATATACAAATGCAGGATTGTGAAACCAATCTTCCAAAAAAAAAAGTTTTCACTGGATTATTAAGAGTCAACTATGGTGTGCCAATCAATACAATAACAGATTGATGTTAAATACTGTGGGAGAATTGTACTTTCCACCACAGCTGATTTAAAAAAAAAAAAAAAGTCTGATGTAACTAATGGAGACATGGTGTTCACAAACAATGCATTTGTCTAAATTTTGACATTGTTGGACACATTTTATTTTGTTAAAATATACAGTGCAATAGGATTAGTCATTTTTAGATTTTGTAGTTGGATTATTTTAATGCATAAATGCTCAATTTAATGCAAGTATCACCTGTAGTCAGTCTATTTAATATCCTCCTTGTACCCAGTCTCTTCAGGAGGAGCCCCACTCCACGTCCTCTCAACTCTGTGAGCTGATGATGTCAGCACGGGTCAGCCTGACCAGTGAGCTGCCACGGGACCTGCCCTCAGATGCACTACTGAGTCATGGCACGTTCGTCATCAACCTGGAGGGTGAGGATCTGCAGTGCTAATCTAGTGATGTTTTTAGGATTACAGTGGAGATATTCTTTACAGCTGTATATTTTTACGACCAGGTGGAGTTATCTGTGAGGAGAGTGCCTACAGCATAGCAGTGGTTCCCTCCTCTGCCGCCCGGTGCCCACGGTGTCGCCGCTTCATTGCAGAATCCACAGACTGCTTGTGCCCACGCTGCCAGAGTGTTGTTTCACAGGCTCAGTGAGGGGCCAACCATCTTATCACCTTACCAATTGGCAGATGTTAAACTTGGCCGTCTTGTCCTGATTCCTTGCTTTAAGTGAGGTTGCACTCAACAGCTGAAAACTTTGGCCACTGCCAGGAGGAAAAACCTGCAGTTTGGCTTTAGGAGAGGAAACCCAAAGAGCAGATGTACTGATCTAAAAGCACTCGAACACAACAGGTATGAACTATGGGTGAACTGGAAAATCAGAACTGTGGACTGAATGTGCATTATCTGACAGAAATAACAAGATGGTTTAATGTTTGGTTGGGAATGGAACATATTTAATGGAATTTCAGTCTAGAAAGGATGTTTGTTTAAGTGTTTAAATGTGTTGACAGGAATTCACCACAATGAACGTCACTATGTGACAACAGTGGGAAATTAATACTGTGTAAAAGTTAACACACAATAATGAGGTCTGAGAAATGAGCACTGTACTTTTGTAGAACTCCTGTTCCTTGAATCGAAGGTATATGGAATAGAAGTTCCTGAAACTTAAATAAATTGAGTTCAAACCCCTTTATTCTGCATTGGTTTAGGCTGTTGCGTGTAGCACTACAGAATTGGAGGTGTACAGGCACAGCTGGAGCAGAAGTGTCTGCATATATAAATAAAAATAAGGTCCATATTTCTTATGATACAGTCTTTTACACAAGCAGTGAAGAGGAAAGGGAAATGTCAAACAGAACTGGGACAGCTGATTTTAAAGTAAACCTGTCAGGACAGAAATGAAAAGTAGCAAACAAAAATCATTCCTTAATAATGTTCTCATCAATATATCAACATAATACACTTCCATAGAACTAATTTCACATGCACAAAAATATAAGGGGTTAAAATGATAAAAGCTTGTAATACCCACTCAAAGTACCAGCAGAGAGAGAGAGAGATATGTGTGTGTATATATATATATACACACAGATTCATTTTTTCTGTTCTGTGTTGTAGATTAATTCTGTCATCACAGTTATCAAACAACATAATTTGTCAAACAACACATTTCATTATGTACTGGACAATTCTCCTCATGTCATCAATATTAAGCTACAGTTTAAAAAAAAAACCAAAAAAAAAAACCATGGAATGTGTGTCCTGACTTATGGCTGGTACTGCTGATCTATCACTGCCTTCTACATTTAAGATGTGAGGACATGTCACACTAACATGAGCTGAATAACAAACATTCCATGATGAAAAAATAGGGGAACATGATATTTCTCTCTCTGTTGACCTTGTCTCATACATTCCATACGAGTATCCAGGTTTGGAAGTGCTTATGCCTCTGTCTCCAGCTCCACTTCCATCACTTTTTTTCCACCACTATGGTCTTATCCTCCGTTCTGCATCCTCCTCCCTGTCGGGGTCAGTCTTCAGTTGTCAGGACCTCCACAGCCTCCAGTAGGTGCAAAGCCAAGGTGTACTGAGCATGATTCTCTGGCAGGATTTCAATCAGGCGGCTAACCAGCCTGCGGGTCTGGGATAGGGGGACGAGGGGGCATCGCAGTTCACTAGGATCCTGCAGCACAGAATAGAAACCATGCACTTTATAAATGTAACCATTTCAGGCAGGATGCTCTCATCTGATTTACTTGTTTATTTAAGTAATATGCATTTTATTCTGGTGGTGACTGTAAGATAACCTGGGACAATTTGGCCAAGCTTGACACAGTCTAAGATCTCCAAACCCCCGGCAGAGCATAATATACAGTTTTAATGAACAGTACAGAATTTAATAGTACATTTAATAGTAATATGGGAAGCATTTGGACAGAAAATAGGCTTGTGAACATACTTCTGTGTGTGCCTGAGCAATGCACCCCCTCACTTTATTTCTAGATCAATTCATATGATAAAAAGAACTACAGTGAGAGGTCACAAGTAAATAGACACCTGATCAGTTAAATGATATGTCACCAATTGAGTTATACTTTGTGTTCACCGAGCACTATATGAAAATGGTTAAGACACTAATTATCTTGTGCTACAACATGTCTAGAACTCAAAGTTCTCTTGAATTGTCTGATTTTGTTTGAGGAATGATAGCTGGTGAAACAGGTGGTGGAATAAGTCAGTGTCAAATTACCGGTAGCTGAATTTGGGAATCCTGCTTTTAACAGTCAACAGAATGATCACACAGTTCAAGAACCACAGCAAGGAAATTACTGATCAGCGTCTAGGTCGTCCTGATCCATCAGAGAGGACAAAAAGGGCTGTCAAGAGGGGTATCGAAACAGACCCCAGATCACATCGCAGAACAGAGCAGCTAGATGGAAGCCCTTTTTAAGACCTGCCAATGTAGTCATATGAAAGAAGCGGGCAAGTGATGATGACCAAGCTTCTGGACTTTTGGAAAACTGTTTTGTTCTCAGATCAGTCAAGATTCGCTCAACTTTCAGACAGTGGAAAGATGGAGAATGCCTCACCAAGAGTTTTCGCGCAACAGATTGCAGCCAACTGTGAAGCACAGTGGTTTCAGTGTGATGGTTTGGGAAGCTGTTGGGGTTTGGTGGGGGATTGAGCTTATTAGATGTTGGCAGCATAAATTCTGCAAAATACATCAAAATATTGGAGGAAGGACACTTGCCACTTTGTTCCTTGAGTTTCGCAGACAAGAACACAATGCCACTCTACTGGAAACACCCAAAAGTGACAGGATCAAAATGGTATCCACAAGTTGCCGAGCCAATCTCATGTCATGAACCCCATCGAACACCTCTGAGCCATACTCACCCAGCAAGTCACGAAACAACCAAAAAAAACAACACTGAAGAGCAACCTACTCCCAAGTTTTGAAGGACGAGTGGCTGAAAATCCCACAATCCAAAATTCATGAGATGATTCTCACAATACCCCAAAGGATCAATGCACTCCGCAAAACAAAAGGAGGTTCTACTAAATATTAATTAAATGATAAATATATCAATTCATGTGAATACAACTGAAAAATGTCTTTTTCTGAAAAGGTGCTGTCTATTTATTTGTGACCAATCTGAGTACAGCTAATAATGAAAGTGATGTCAGTGAGGGAGGCGAGTTGTGTGGAATGAATGGACATAAACTCAAAGAGCCCAGGGTTGCTGAACTCACCATTGCTTTGAGCCATGTACACAGTGTGGGGGGCAGACGGGCAAGCAGCTCCATGGCGGCCTGGGTCTGGCTCTGACTGTGCAGCAGTGAGTAGCTCAGTCTCTGTCCTGTCAGCACCAGCAGCTGAGAGCCCAACACGTCCTTGTCCTCTACCTCTAATGTCACCTGTGAGACACAGACAGGCAAAGGTGAGAAATTATAGATTTTAACAAAAACTCCCAAGTGCAGTGAAGCGCTGTTTCCCGTACTTCTTCAGCTCGAAGGTCTAGACCCTGGTTGTAAAGCTCACAGACGAGGTGTCGGCACAGGATATCAGGGTTGACCTGTAGGAGTGAGCCCAGCTCCTGACACAGTGAGGGCCACCAGTCTGCCATGGGGCCACTGGACGGTAGAGGGACAGAACCAGAGGTTGAGCTGGAAGGGGTATCGATAGCCTGCACCCAACTAGTCAGCACCCGCAGCAGAAACTGAGACAGGAGGACATGAGCCAAGTCATTGAAAAGAAAAAGAGATTAAAGAGCTTCATATTTTAATCCCCATGTTAAAAGCAGGTGTTTTTTTATTTATTTAAACGGTTACAAAATTTGAGAAACTTAAAAAGCAAGTGGGATTTGAGATTTCTTTTTTTTTTTTTTTTAAGCTGTTTTAGCTGTAGATTTAGTTGATCCTAAAAAGGTCCATGAAAATATTCCCCAGGGATTTGTGAAAGCATGGGACTATAAATAAAACACATTTATCACAATATTTAATTGGCTTAGAGGTGGAATATGTATGCAAAAGTTCAGAAATGTATAAAACACATCTCACATCTTGCCGAAGTGACACAATTCCTGGATCCATGTCTCCACTGGGCATCAGCTGGATGGTCGTCAGATCTCTGAAGAATGCATTCTTACCCTAAATCATAATCATCGAACATATGTTGAAACAGAGTCAATATTTTTAAATTTCAAAGCCCCCCCCCCCATGTGATCAAAAACTCCTGACATTTGTCTATGGGGGTCCTCACTCTGCTCACCTTGCTGTCAAACAGACTGAGGGGTTTCACCTTCAGACCGAACATCATAGCAGCATGTAGCAGGGAGGCGAGGAGACAGTGGTGCTGGACGAGTGGGTAGTGGACTCCTCTCTGCTCCAGGGCTAGTTCAGCTATAGAGGCCGGACCCTCTGCCCCACACCATGCCTCATCCACAGAGAGCTCAGGAGAGGGAACCTCCTCCACTGCAGAGTCCGCCTACAGTGAAAATAAACATATTCCGCTTGTGGATTTACTGTTTCTAATCTCTTTAAATTCTGTTTTTATTTGTGATTGTTTTTTGTGCTTGTTAAGTAAAGCATTGTTTTAATAAGTGCCATTTAATTTGAAGGTATGATATCACTAATCTTAAAACAGATGAGGAGAAAGTTTTGTGTTTGAAAAGAGTGGGCCATACATTCCTTCAAATGGCACATGCAAAGACTAAGTAAGCAGATGTATCAAACACAAAGTATGTTTTGAAGCTGCAGGCTTGCAAGACATAAAATTCATTAGTGGTAGTAGTGATACTAGTAATATTAGTAACGATATACTGTATAGCACTGATGCTTAGCAGGATGGTGTTCAAGACTTACAAAGCCTTACACTATGAGCTTAACTGCAAGCTTTTACTTTTAGAAAAATGTAAAATAATTTTAATTTATTTTCCAGATATATGGCATAATCACTATAAAGCACTCAGAGTGCAGACCTCCACCAAGGAGGATCAATTTCTCTTCGAAAACCTACCGTTATCATGTGAACCTATGCTCATTTCTCCCATAATGTTGCATCAAAAGTAATATTCTTAAAATTTATTTGATCCACATTATTGGATTCTTTGACCATGAAAACCTACCGTTAGCATTTGGGATCTCACACTACGGTACAGATCATTTTTAGTTCAATAGTTATTCATGAAAAATAAAACTGTATTTCCATAATGGTGGTTTTCTTCTGGATCTAGCTCTGTAAATGTTGAATATACGTCAAATCCATGGGCACATTACTGAATCAGCAGTAAACTACAGTTTGGATGTCTATAGTTTTATTTACTACTTTACAGTAGCTATTTCTCTTCAACTCTTCTAAGTATAACCATTCTGGATAACAATATCTAGAATATTACCCATATCTGGATAAAACGTTGAGGGTTGACAGAATCTATTATGGTGTTATTCTATGTTTTTTGGGAAAAATTTCTGGGTGTCATTTGTGTCGTTGCAAGGACAAATGTTGAAGTTGGTCCCATCTCACAACAGTGAAGAATTCTTTGAAAATCTTCTGGATCCAGATGATTTAGATCACTCCTAGAATCAAATCCATTGGTCCTTGTGCCATTTCTGACCCATCCTGAAAATTTCATCCGAATTCATACCTTTTAGTGTTATTTTGTGAATAAACTCACAATGATACAAACATACCCTCCTTGGTGGAGGTAATGAATGCCTCTTCAAGCTTAAGCCAACACACCTATGCATAACACTTAAGAAAATTCACCATTTTGAACATTTTTCCAATTTTGTGTACTCTGTGCAGGATTTATGTGAGGCACTGGTCATTCTCCATGCTTTGTTGTAGAATTTCATTACTTACATAGTAACTTAAAAAAGACAAAGGGCACTGATTCTTAACCAATAGTCCAGTCACCTCCATGAGGATCTGCAGCAGCTGGACACAGCAGCCCAGGAAAGACGTCACCGCTTTGTCTCCCATTCCTACGTCCTACAAACATCAACAGAACTCCTTTAGAAACATCAAATTATCCCCAAATTAATCATGCTGACTCAAATACGAGCATTACAAAATAAATTGCAAATACTCAAACTTACCCGTCGACATAAACGATCTTTGGGGGCTTTCCCCACCTATGACAAACAAGTGAACATGTTTATAATTTAATTTCCCAAAATAAAAACACAGGCATACTGTATGTAGTACATAACATACTTTTTCCATCAGGAAAGCAGCTGCAGAGAAACGCTTGACAATGAATGTACTCCACATCATTGTGGAAATACCTGTGGATGATTTAAGTTCCGTCACATACAAATAACAATGCACAGAAGCAAAGCATTGCTAATAGACTGCCTATGCCGTCTGTAGTCTACTGCACCTAAAGGGCAGTGCTTTTGAAGAAGATATAAACAGTATCTATGACAAATTGAGAAAGACACCCACCTAGCTGGATATGTGCACTGGAGACCTGCCTCAAATGTTCCACAGCCCAACACAAGTATCGACCCTCCTATGAAGAAAAGTAGGTGTCATAACGTGATTTTATGAAACACAACCCCAAGTAACTGGTTGCAATGTCAAATAGTAATTATGGTCATTATATGAAATAAATCAGCAAGAAGGGGTTCCTTCCACACCAGCAGCATTGGGAGAAGAGTTCAATTTATGAATCAAAGGGTTTTTTTTACATTGTATTTGTGCACTCATTAAAACTGCATTTGTTATCAATCAATCAAACTTTATTTGTATAGCACCAATCATAATCGCCGATTATCTCTAGGCGCTTCACAATTCAAGG
>JAQQAE010007222.1:0-16031 GCA_029823295.1 Pseudamia nigra
TCTGCCGCATCTGTATTACTGACAATTTAAGATGTAGACATTACCGGTAACAACCATACCTGCCATCAGCTTAACACCGAACATGTCGGCGCTGTCACTTACCAGATGAGGCGGGGAGGCGGGCCGCAAGCTCTCGCTTCTGGTGTCAAGCGTGCGGCCGCCCGGCCAGCCGGCCGGCTGCGTGCTTGACATGTGTTCCCCGAATGAATGCGACGTGTTCTCCAGAGCGCCTTATACACTTTTTTTCTTCTTCATTATGCATTTTTTGGCTCGTGCAACTAACATTCCGGAGTGACATATAACCTGGAAAATATGGTAATTGCATCTTGTCCTTGTTCATGAATTACATCTTACTTGTAAGCCAACCATCATTTGATGTAATTGCTGAGACATCAAAACAAGTTTTATTTATACTGATAGAGGATATAAAATTTAGTAGTACTGAATTTTCTCCACACATATCCTGTGAATGTTAAACTGTCATTGAAAACTGTCATTGAAAAAACTGTCATTGAAAAAACATTTCAACATTATTTATGGAGATTTAACTGTAAAACAACAGTATAATAATGCTGCAACTCACCTTCTCTTCCAGCTTTCAGAGAGTGTGGACGCATTTCAATCTGCTCCCGTCCCAGTTTCCCCTATTTGCTGTGTCTTGTCTGTGTGTTTGCTTCATTCCCTGTCAGTCTCTCCGTAAACCCAAAAGCAACATGGAATTGACCAGCAGGGACCTCAATGAAGCTGACACGCTGCTTGGACAGGAAGA
The DNA here is from genome assembly GCA_029823295.1 of Pseudamia nigra. Classification (NCBI taxonomy): domain Eukaryota; kingdom Metazoa; phylum Chordata; class Actinopteri; order Kurtiformes; family Apogonidae; genus Pseudamia; species Pseudamia nigra. The sequence continues at coordinate 770 of JAQQAE010007222.1, forward strand.
CGGGTCGAGGGGAACCCGAAGGTCCTCAGAGGACAGTGGCTGCTGGACATGTGAGGATCCGTGCACGCATGGGGACTTATGTGTTTTTTAGACGCCATCCATTGAGGATGTGATGGATATTTATCTATTCAGAACCATGAAAACAAAATTTCTGCTGATTGGCTTGGGTGTTTTCCTGGTGTATTGATAAAGAAGATGGAGAGACCTGTTCAAAGCCCAGTAAATCAAGCAGTGGGGAAGGGCACTAGCAGCACAACATGGACGATTTCTGAGTTAAATCAAAGAGTGGGTTACAACACGGAAGTGCTGAGGTCTCGTCATAGGATGGTCTTTGAGGTCTGGTACCAAAAAATATAAAATTGGAGTAACTGAGGAGATTCAATTCTTTTCTGCCTCTTAAAGTGTGACAGTCTTATCTTTTGTTTTTGTTTTTCGGCTCCCTCTTGCTGGCCTTGAGAGGCCTGAGCACAACCCCCCCTTGGAGGAGACACTGCTTAGAGAATGAGCTCCGCTTTTTACCCTTCCCCCACCTTACACCAACACTCTGATATGGGATCAAGCTGAACTTTTTTATGGACATGTGCCGCCATGGTAACTATCATAGAATTTAACATCTGGACTATATGCTCTGAGAGGATTTTTTACTTTCCTATCAGAACTGATATGACACAATGCATCCAGCAGGCACCACTACACACTGACACGCACACCCCAAGCCTCTCTGATACTTATTGCTGTGTCAATGAATGTTTGTGGAGCAACATGTCTGCTAACTGTTAATATGAGTTTTTTTCTATGTGACCATAATTTTGCTTCTTAAGGAGCCTTATTCTGGAAACTGTGTTTTTTCTTACTCTCTTTCCTATCATACCCCCCCCATTTCCCCCAACTGCTGAAGGGGCAGCGTGCAGGCTCACTGCAGCCCCCCCCCCCCTCGGTGGGAGAAAATGTAATTTTGCTGTCAATGGAAACATTTGACATTGACAATAAAGCTCTGGAATGATCAGGTGACCAGTCAGGGTAAAGTACGACACAAACTGTGTTTCCCTGGAGAAACAGTGTGATACGCTAATTAATTGGGGCAATGAGGCAAACTGCTCAGTAAGCATCATGTTAAAGGAAGGCCAGTGAAGTGGCTGCCGACAGCTGCTGAGTATGAGACTAAACACACAAATTGGTGTCCTTTATCAGGAAGGTTGGTTCATAAATGCAGCACATACATTCTCCATTTTTAAGTCCGGCAGAGGGCATGCCCTTTAAATGACTTACTGCAATAGAACTTGGACCAGTATTACCCAGTGCTATCTAGAACTGCACTACTTTATCCCGGTCAAAGTCAACAGGCTGCCTGGTATGAACAGTACAGTAGACTATTTGGTTCTGAGCCAATACTGCAGCATGCTCTGCTCGTTATTTATCATCTAGTCCCTCTCTCCAAAATTCGAACATTCAAACTGTCCCCAGTTTCTTTTTTTGAGGCTTTATTTTCTTCTAGTGTTTACCCTGGAGCTTAATAAAAAACCTTTGAGAAACCTATGACAAGAAAGCAGCAGCCATGTGCACAAATCATCTTGCTTTTCTGGCATTGTCAGCCAAATGACCTTTTTAAAGCCATATCACATTCTTTTTATTTGACAGTGATTGAAAAGCACCAGTTGTCTTTGTTTTCCTGATGTTGTTTGTTTTCTTGTGTTTTTCTTCAACTGAAATGCATGATTAGGAGTGCTTTACCCAGCAGAGCAATAATAACAGGGGAAGTAGCTTATTACAGAAACACAATTTCACTGAATGTCACCTACAAAAATAATAACTCCACAGTAACCTATTGAAAAAGCAGTTTTTAAAAAATCTGTAACACAATAATTGGGGCTGCATAATCAATTGCATCAAAATTGTAATTGTAACATGAGCCTGTGCAAATATATAATTCTAAAAGGAATGTATAAACACAGTTTAAAGGCCTAAAACAACACAGCTTCTGGTGTGGGGTGATAGGTCCTGTATAAGTCAAGAAGAAAGTCTTGCCTTTGTATTTTTTGAAGTTCTTGTGTCTTCAACTTTTGGTATTTTTTTTAAATGCTAGATATGTTTACTTTGACATTTCCAATTGAGCATTATGTGTATATTCCTTGACATCCAACTGAATTCACTCTAATCACAATCATACATTTGCCCACAATATTCACAAACCTTTTCATCACATTATTCAACCCTAAAAATAAACTTAATTGAGCTGACAACACATTAGACAGAAACTCAGAGAACAGAGCAGTTTAACTCCATCACACATGGATACTTGGAGGGTCATCTTAGATGCCAGCAGGATTAGGAAAAAGCCTTTCCAGGATTCATCTCAGGATGCCCCAGGTGACGAGGCAGCATGGCAGCCAGGACTAATGTGAGCAATGGATTCATGCAGTTCATACAGACACCTAGTTTCTCCCATCATGTTGCCGACCATGATGGAACGAGTGTGTTACAAATCCAAGTGAAACAGTATAGTGTACAGTACATAACAGAGCATAATGAATCAATAAGATGTGAGTACAGTATATCTGTGGCATAGGGTGTGCATGGTGTACAGAGGTGTGTGCAAAATAAATAAAAGGGGGAAACACCATTTCATCAGGAAAGTGTGCACCTGGAGGGAGGGAGAGTGAGAGAATGAGTGAGTCGGTTGGTTTTATACTCTCTACCACATTGAGTGCAGGTGTAGGTAGCTTCCAACCCCACAACAGGGGCTCCAAGGGTTACCACAAGATGAATAATAATAAAAGACCAAGTAAGGACATCTTCCCTTGTCACTGTCCTGGTTGTATTTTTCTGGGCTGCCTTAGACAGATTGTTTGTTTGTTTACTTCATTCTCAACAGTGGTTAAATGTCTGGAAAATGTGCAGGGTATTCCACAGTTGCCTTGGCTAAATTAAAGCAACTCACTGATCTGTGTACTTGGTGCAACTGCTTCAGCTTTGCAAAACCAGCCAAAAACACTTCATTACAATGATGTATTGTTACTGCGGTTTATACTGCTATAAATAGCACATACAGTCTTGTGTTTCACTTGTGGTTTGTTTGATGAGCCTTCATTGTAAACATACCTAAAAGGGCACAGAACCCACACACAATGACCTGCGTTTTCTTGCTATTTGTCAGATGTGACCATTTAAGGAAAAGGGATATGACAAAATACTGTATCGCAGGAAGATTACACAGAAACAGTACTCAAGTAAAAGTATTGTTACAATTATCGGGACTCAAGTACAAGTACAGTGGAAGTACTCATCAACATAAGTACTTGAGTAAGAGTAATAAGTATCCCATAAAAAACTACTCAAATAGTAAGTAGCTTCAAAATGTGGAATTTGTTATAGCAGAATATATTGAGTTTAAGGAAATATTCTGATTTCTGTTTGTTTTGTTCCATGTTTTGTTTTTTAGTTCAAATTTCTTTGTTGTTTTATTCATTGTTTTACATTATTGTTGTTTTTATCACTGTTGTTGCTTAGCTTTGACATTTTTACTCAATGTCATGTGTATTTTGTTTTTTTGTCCAGTTACTTGTATTGTTGCTTATTTTGTTAATTTTCCTTAAATTATTTGATTATCAATTTGTTAATTTTTTGCTAATTTTGTTGCTTATTTTGTTCATTTGTGCTTGTTATGTTTTATATTTTAACACTTGTATCCAAATTTTCTTCAGTTTTGTTCATTTTCTTCACTATTTTATTAATTTCATGCTCATTTGGTAATTTTGCTCAGTTTTTGCTATTTTTCTTGCCTATTTTTCATTTTGTTGAAACTTTCTGCTAATTTTGTTGTATATTCTGTTTATTTATTGGAATATTTTGTTCATTTTATTCATCTATTTTATTTTATCAACTTTTTTACCCCTACTCATTGAAGTGGATCAAAATGTAACTAACAAAATGTAACTCGCAAATGTAACTGAGTACGTGTAAAAAGTATTCTGTGAAACATCTACTCTCAGAAGACAATGAAAAGGTATAAACTTAAGTTAACATAATTACACTGATAAATGTGCCCTTTCACAAAAATGTGTCCATGCTGACCATGTTCTACTGAACACTGACTTACATTTGATGTTATTTCAGACATAAACATATAAAACTACATTCATTACATGAAGCAACAACACAATTTATGTGCCCGAGAGGAGCAAGCATAGAGAAAAAGTTTGGTTTACAGAATACAGAATCTCCCCAAAGCATAAAGTAGCCCAGGGCTTGAGGCTGCCTCCCAAAGTTACATGGGAACTGGGGCTGTAGTTTTGGTGTTATCCTACTGAGAGATAGACAAACAGAAGTGAGGCCATAAAGTTAGAGTGTGCGCATGAACTGTACAGTATGTGTGTACTGTATATGGGTATGTGTGTGGGTTTGTGTGTCAAAACTAAAGCAAACTCTTGAATTCCTAGAAAGTCACATATCAAAGAAGAATGATTTATAACATAACTACATTTCCAGTAGTGTATTTAGGCATTATTCTTTCTGTCATCAGTCGCCCAGTGGGAGCTGTCGAGGTTATTGTAAATGTGTGTGCCAAGACAATAGATGGGGTTCACTTAAGTAATGTATATTATTAATGAAATGGTAATTCTCAACTGTCAAATATCCATCTGTCTTGCTTTGCTAATTTGCAGTCCAGTCCCCTTCTACAGCTCTCTTCGTCTTACAGTTTTGTTCGCTGAGCTGCACAGTGCTCTTTTCCATTACCCTCTGTTGGTATTTGTCAAATGAGGCCTGATGTAAGTAACTGAGTCGATGCATGCCTGTATGATGTGCCCTTTACCTCCAACAAGCTCAAGCAGTAGTGTGAGTACTGTTACCCATCACTCTGACTACAGACACACATTCTAGCCAGATTTCTGGCATTTGTATGCTGTGAACATAAGACCTGCAAGCCATTATTGCAGACCCAAATCTAATTTTGCAGGACATGTGTGAGCACTCAAGCAGGATAGGCCAATGCATTGGACAAGTTACACAATACAGAGGTATGTGTATGTATTGAACCTTACCTTTCAGGTGTGATTGAAATAGTGGTAGATTGTATTTAACAAGCATGGTACACTGCTCAGCCCAGATAATCCAAAAATGTTTTCCAAAACAGCAAGAAGTAGGATTTTAGTTACCTCAATGTGACATTGTTTCTGATGTGCTGTAAGTATGTGAATATGATGTAAGTAAAGCAATACTATTTCAATAACTTTTTAGAAATTGTCTGTTCTTCTGCATTTTTAGTCTGTCTGCGCTGTGTTTACAGGATGCGTATCTGTTGAATCTATGTCCTTATGGCAGCCATTAGTGTTAGCTCACTAATCCAGTGGCTGCAAAGATAATTAGACATTGCAGATCTCATCAAACCAAGTCAGTATACATTGACATCTGTCCCTTCTCCTTTCATCTCTCTCATTCAGTCTTTTTTCATTTATCCACACTCAAAGAAAAACAAAATATACAATGATGCAAATACTGTATGTGTGATTATGACAAAAATTCTAAAAAGTGAGCAAAAAGCTTAATGTGAGTTTAAAATAGTTGGTAGTTGCATAAAATTGGCTTTTAATGCAATGGAAATTATATTGAGCTAGCAACACTGGTGTGTGACAATGACTGCATGACATAGGCCTCAGATGTCCACTGTGTGTGATGTAATGGGAAGCAATCAGGCAGACAGGAAGTCAGTCTTTCATCTGGACTGATGATTGTACGTAAACCATCATCACAACAGGGGAGTGTCACGCAGCTTCCCACCTCTAATCTGTGCTCCTCACTGCCAAAGCACTGGTTAATATGTTCTAATCTCCTCATGTTATCTCCTCAATTGCAAATACACACACTGACCCTGTATGACGGTGCATATCACGGGTCAGGCCTAGACATTCATGAGCTGTACACTATTGGTTGTGAGCAAGTGCTAAGATAGACTTATACTGACTTATTCAACTACATGTTTGTGGTAGTTTTAAGAATATTATATAGATAAAACAGTGGCAGTTTTGCATGGAAAATTTCTCCTGGCTGTGGGCTCTAGTTATTTGTACTGATCCTTCAGTCAGTACCAAAGGGCTCTGTGCCATCATTCAATCGTGTTAAAGCATGATTACTGAATGCCATAGGGGCTGATCTAGTCGTTAGGCCTCATGAAAGCAAATTGTGAAGAGAGCAGAGGGCACTGTGCTGTTATTTCAGCCACAGGAATCTCAGTTAGATGCAGCATCTGTACTGGATCCATGTCTGACTCTACACAAATGTATTCCTATTCAGATCTAGTGCATTATCAACATTGCATCTAAAGATGGATGAATGACTAAGGCAAGCTGATTCTGCCAGTGATTCCCTTTGACGTATATGACTTTATGAGGTTTTCCATTTACGTCACACCTGAATATAAGTAAGGCAAAAATGTGCTGTATATCTATTGATTTTCCTAAAGGTTTCAAACATAATATTCAAAGTCAGTAGTTGTTTGGGACATGCTGAGCATACTGATAGCAGAGTGATGGATATGGCTGCAGGAGTGGTTCTAGAAATGTCCAGGATATTTTCAAAAGAGAGGCAGCAGAGAGTTTTAACAACACCACAAGGGTGGGTGAGAGACATGAGGTTGAATCTTTGCACATCAATATACAAACACAACATATATTCGACAATCTCCTGTTAAGTTTGTACACTGGTGCGATTAGTCAGTGACAGTAATTGTTTCAGATATAAAGTAATCCTTACAGATACTCTTTCTCATCACAAGTTCAAAACACAACACTCAGAATGCTGCAGCAGTGATTCTGCAGTGCTGCCTTTAGTACCTTTTGGTTGTCTTTTCATCCTTTTTGATGGATTCATAAAGGCAGCAGGATTTTAAAAATGCATGAATGTTGTGCAAATCAGAACAAAAGAGGACTAAATAGTAGATGCTGCAGTGTTTATTACCTCTGTCAGCTTTGTCATTGGAGGTCTTTTTTGTCTCTGTTTGTGTGTGTCCATGCCTGTATTTTAAGGCATGATAACTAATGATTTTATAGTTTAACTATAACTTTAAATATACATGGGATTGGGCTGAGTGTCCATCTCTTTATGTGCCGAAAGTTCTCAAAAGTGAAAGAATGCATAGTCTGCAGACTTTATTTAGACGAATTATTCACAAGTGCCTTTTTTTAGGTTGAAACTTTCTGTTCAGTGAGAGAATTCAGGTCAACAAAGTGCATTATGCAAGATTTTGGTCAGATACTGCAATGTGATTTTTGGTGGCAATGGTCAATTTTGTATGCAACAGTGTTCCTGTGATTTTAGCAACGATTTGTACGAAACATTGCTTACATCAGGGAAGTATCATTTTTAGACTGTGGCCTCGTGCACTAACACAATTCTTCATTTATAATATGTTTTGACATATTTTACCTTTATTGATAAATGGGAGCTCCTGCCATTCAAATATTACTCTTTACCATATTGAGATTTCAGATGTACATGTATTTGATTGATTGTTTAGCCCTAAATAGGATTGGAAAACTTTGCTGCCACTGGTCAAAAATAAGGTCATAATTCATTCTGTAACAGTGTTGCAGTCCAGGCCACTGAAAGCCAATCCTGCTTTCTGTGTCTGTGTGCTGGCCTACATTTTGACTCCACCACCGTAGGGTTCTCTATCAGCTCTGAACAGCTCCTCCCACCTGTTATGCTCCAAACACTAGTCTGCTACTATCCATTGTCATTATGTTTCCATTGATTTCTGTCTTTTCCAACTTTACCAACAAACACGTGAAATGAATGTAAAAAGTGGGATACTGTGCGTTAGGGGACATGACCTGTCTATCCACCCACTCACATCAGTTTAGTCATGTCTCCTGTCGTGTCATTTCCAGCTTAGTCGATCTGTTCCACCTAATGCATTGGGCTTTTAAGTATACACAAATAATCCACAGCAACCTGAACCATGCAATCACACTGGTATGTTTACACTAGTTATGATCTTTGTGTAAACATACACTCTAAGCTAAAGTGCTGTCAGATTAAATTTAGAATCTAACCATTCAGTGCTTTTACATACAGCATACAGCACTGTCTCCTTGTCTGACTGGGCAGTCAGCCATCATGAAATCATATGTCACCAGGAGCATGAAACCACCAACACTTTGCTTGAGGAAATGCATTAAACTGGGGAAATCCAGCGTGTGTCCAGACTCAAATGAGCTTCATTAATATTCATATTGCATATTTGACCTCATCATATTCACATTCATTCCTGGGGTTAGAACAGGAATATAACTCATGTTATGTTGAGCCATACTTAATAGAAAAATTACCTTGTATTACAACTACTTGACAGATACCTAGACATGAGTCAGTGATTCTTTGGAAAAGAGAGATGGAATGTTTTCATGTCACAGACCCTTTCCAAAGCAGCACCATATAATTTGTAAAAAATAGCATAATTATTGCTTTCATTACTCTTGTTAGGAAGTGTCTATCACCTAAGACATTAATGGAATCCTAATTTAGAAACTCTTAAAAAAGCACTATCTGTGACCTTTTGCTGTCTTGCCAGTCTCAAAACTTTACTTTGTGTTTGTGTCAGAACGGAGACAGTTTAAGCCAAATGGTGTCTGACAGAATGCCTTTACTCTCACCTCATTTTCTTCCTCGATGTGTCATACTGGGAGGGATATTTAGGACATCATCACTTACCATTCTGTATTTTGGGACTATGACTACCAGACAAGCTAAAATTAGCATGAATTAATACAAATTTTCTGAGTTTGAACTTCTTTATTTTGGCAGCAACACACTGTTTTGATGTCTGCTTAATACCACACATTCCATTTCACCATAACAAGAGCCCTCCTCCCAGGTGTGTTCTGGTTAATGGAATGGGGATAACATGAAGCACAGTAAAAGTGATCTTGATTATCATCTTTCAGCTATTAAATGCCACATTTTCTGAAGTTTGTTTGCCAAGATGATTCACATGTGACTTTTTAGTCATCCATTTTGGCTTGAGAGAATCCCCTGAATTTATTCCCTCCTCCAGTTACTTCCGGTTGGGATCCTGGCCATAGATACTGGATGCTGTTCTGATAACAGTCTTTTAAATTGGCCTGACTGGTTGCCTTTGTTGCCTGTGACTTTAGAGATGTTCTTAGTCTGTAGACTGAATACAGTGTTCACCTGGTTATTAAGGAATATACAGAGATCCCTTCTATTATTATTATTATTAATTCTGCAATGTGTACACTACCAGTCATGGGTTATTTTTATTATTTTTAACATTATAGATAAATATTGAAGACATCCAAACTGTGAAAGAATACATATATATACACATACACACACAATTTGAAGTGCTGTAATTTGGTGTTTTTGAGCCTGGTAGTTGAACTTCCTTCCCTGAAATGGTCCTCATCAGAGTCAGTTTCACCTCTAATTCTTTTAGTTTAGTTTAGTTTAGTTTAGTTTAATGGTTTGGACTGCACTTGGAGATGCATTATAAGTTGAGATTTTTTGACTGACTTAAATTTTTTAATTTTTTTAAATGTAACAATGGACTGTCTTTTCTTGAAGTATGTGTTTGTTTAGTAGTTGTAGTGGCACTAATAGGGCTATTGACACTCTACCCACAAGATGACTGATGGTCAAGAAGCAGAGTTTTCAACCAGTGGTCTGCGAAAATATTGCAAGTGGTCCCTGGTACTCTATTGTGAGAGCAAATGGATCCTCTTCAAATTCAGTGATGATGCAGGGGCAGGTTCAAGCTTAAATACTGCAGAATAATACTACACGAAGACTCAAGAGGCACATTCTGGATAAGCTGTTGAGCTCAATTTCCAAAGCTTGCAGCAAAATCAGTAAAGTGTTTTTTACCTTTTGGAACTACATCTCTCTGTGAGAATGTCATGCTTTGAGAATAACTACAGGGCAAGGCTGGAGCCAGAGAATGGTGCTGTATGAGACTGTCCCTGTCTGTCACTGTGCTACCAAGAATAGACACTATGCAATTCATCACACCCATAAAATCACACAAATAGGTTAAAAAAAAATGAATTTCAACACCTCATGCTGAACAGCAGTGGTCTACAGGTTACTAGCCGGCCGCGACTCATCTCATCTCAACTCAACTGGAAATTGGCTTGATGGGCGGCGGTTCCCGACCCAGATTTTTCAGTCTTAATGACGTCCCGACAGAAATTGTGCCGATTCAACATGTTGAATCGCCAGGACTCAGTCTCGGCACGACTCCAACTTGGTGACTTTTATCATTAGTGGCCATCTGTCAATCTGCAGCTGGGTGCGAGGTTCCTTCAATCATGACACATCTCAACTCGATGAGTTGAGTTGAGGTGTGTCGCGTTTCTCTGTGTGCGGCCGCTTAGTCAGAATGGTGGTCCCTGTATCAAAATCAGTCTTAGGTCAAGAACATTAGGAAGCCAAGAAATGGCACAAATAAACTCTTAACAAGGTACAGCTACAGTATGAACTGAAACAATTTCAGGTCACTACCTTGTGTCCCTGATGAGAGAATGCCATGAGTGTGCAAAGCTGTCATCAAAGCTAAATGTGGCTGGGTTGTTTAATACATTTTTGTTGACTGCATAATATGATGTGTTATTTCACAGTCTGGATGTCTTCAATATTAATGTTCAATGTTGAAAATAAAACAACAAACAAAAACAGGAATAAGAAAACTTTTGACTAGTAGTTTGTGTTCAATAATAATAAATACTATTATGATATAGCCTTTTTTTTCAAATATAGACATTTTCAGCAGCACTGTAGTTCAGTCTTGAATATGCAGAGAGACATACAGTATTGTCATATTTCTGTTGAGGACAGGCTATGTTTAAACTTTCTCTTCTTCGGGGCAACAGAACAATTTTCTATATAATCTAAACTGAGCCCTGTTAAATATACTGACCTTACAGTTTAGCCTCTGAAAGGCGTGCTGCTTTTCAGAGTATTTACACTGTCCAGAACCCGCTACACAACTACCAGCCGCAGGGGCTTTTAGGCATCTTCCCCTGGCTTACAACCGCATTTGTTATGAATCACTCACAATCCCTCAGGGGACCCAGAAGCTACAGGGTCACAGAATTGGCAAACACTATGCAACCACAATCCCCCCCCCACACACACACACACGCGCACACACACACACACACCCACATACCTCAATTTTAATTTCCATTAGTGGTCCAAACAAACCGTAGCCTGCTGACATTATCTCATTGATGTATCATAACTGTGTGTGTTTAATAAACCTGCTTCTTTTTCAGTCTCTGCTAGGGGCACCTGAGGGACAAAGAGCACATTACTGACTTCCTTAATGAGCTTTTATATCAGAGATACAGCTTGCAGTGCTTCAAGGTCTGCGTTCTGGACCCTTTTAGTAAACCATCACCAAATATTCTTATCATAGACTGAAGAGAAAAAAGGTCATCTGGTTGGAGGACTGCAGTGCTTCTTTGTCCCACAGGGTAGAGAGGCTATTTCACACCCTGTTTGGTGTCTCTGACTGAACAGATCACATTTTCACAGACACATAGAATAATCATATGAATAAAGTATCCAGAAAAGAAAAGAAATAGAATAAATACGTCTTTCTATGTATCTGACTACTATTTTCATTGACTTCAAATAGCAGCAGTTCTCATGGTTTATTTACAGAATAGAGAAATGAACAGAAACATTACAGAAACATCCTATTATCTAGTTTATGACTGCATCCAATGGCTTAAAAAATTTTAAACAGTTTTTTTTCTCGTGGTGCAAAGAGTTACAAAATGTCTGGCAGATTCTAAATATCTCAAATTGCATCAGTTCTGTGTATATTTGGCAGCTCTAGCTTTTTATAATTCTGTCTTTGTTACTTGGAAAACAAAAGATGTGAAGTTATTCACTCCTTAACAAAAATACAAAATATGGCAGTGTTGATCAGGACAGACTTTGAAGCCAGTGTTTAGACAAAAAGGTGTGAGGCTGGATGACAAATACCAAATGCTCTGTCTGCTTCTAATTAGATTCAGCATTTTTAAGTGAGACACTGGATTTTTAATCAGGAGCTGACATGCCCACACCTCAGACATAGCTCATTGTTAATACCGCACTGAAATATTCCTCTGTCCTTGTCTGTTCACTATAAAAACTTGTTCTGCATGGCAGTTATTTTCTCGCACTTGAGACAAAATTTAATATAAACAGTAAAGTGGCACAGTAGATGGTCAAAATAATAAGTTCTGACATGAAACTTCAGGGGCTGTAAATTTCGATGCTGTCAGCACTTTCACCACCCTCACCCCATAGTGTACTGTAGATTATCCAGGTTTGCCAGGGATTATGAGAAATGATGGGACATGTACCATAGTTTCAGCCTCTTTTCTCTGGGCTTTCATTAGCTAAATATCGTGTTGTGGTTTCAAAGTGAAGGGACAGACACACAATCATAGCAGTTGGCGTGCAAGTCAGCCATGACTGTACATTCGCCTCCTCCTCTGCTGGAACCTTGACTGACTGATGATTTCTTGTTCTTTAATACCCAACCCCCATTCTCAGTGCACATTTTCTCTCCCTCTCTATCTTTCACACACACCCTCTTACGTATGTGCAGTCTCCATGGTAACGCGTGGTATCACTATGGCACTGGTGGCCTAGCATGCCGCAAGCTGCTGTTGTAATGGATTTACTGTACCAGCTCACACTCTAAGAGCAGCCAGCCAGCAGAGTGCTGCCAGGAGGCTGCATGGGTTTGAGCAACCGCCCTTTGAGCTTATGAGAGATCTCTCCTTTTTTATTTTATCCCCCACCTAATACCAAGAGGTTGACATAGAAATTTGATCCAGAGGTTTCAATCTGAAGATAATAATTTTCAGGAATATCCTGATAAAATCAGTGGCACAAACCTGGAATGCAACCTTGGCCTCTATTAAACACCACAAACAAGGTTAACCTCCCCATTTATTCAGTGCTTACCCTCAGGAGCCACTTTCTGAATTTAGAAATTCATTAAAAACTGGGTGTTATCATAGCAGCCTCAGGTTATTAATATTAAGCAATAGCTTTAATTGTTTGATTATATTTAATAATGCAAAGGTCAGCATAGTGCTTAACCTTGGCAGAACACAGGTTCCACCTTCCTCTTGTTTTGCTGGAGTTCTGCTCTCTAGTGGCCATGAATGGCAAAAACAGCTGGGTGCTGGGCCCTTTTGGTTCTCATGCAACTGTGTGCTCAGACTGGTTTCCTGTTGTTAAATGTATGTAAGTGTGGGATATTTAGTGACGTCTAGTGGCAAGTTTGCACCACTATGCCCTGTCTTTGACCTTTGGTGGCTACTTAAAAGTCCCTTGTTACATTCAGTGTTTGATTTGTCTCTTATTAGCTGCTTAGTTAATAGGATAATAACTCTGGTTTATAAATTAAACATTCGGTGACAGTAATGAACCTTAACACTGGGTGACACATTCATAAAACTAAAAAAGGAAAAAAGGAAGCCTGGTGTGAGCTGCTGTGGCAACATGGTGGACTCAGCTCCATCTGTAGACATACTGCAGATTACTCATTAAAAGGAAACAGAGATGCAGCAATTTATGTTTTCAGATGAAAATTGAGCTGCAACTAGTTGTTGCTGTAATCATTACTGTAATTACAATTAAATCAATATCACTCTTACATGCTGTTTCTTTAAGCTAAGTTAAAAGTTTAAGAAAAACATTTTCAGTCTCTCTTCAGTCTTTCAGCAGTGAATCTTTCCATCAAAGTTAATTCCAGGTTTTAGCAGCAAGACTTACAACAAATTTAATATTGCAGTTGTGCCTCAAAGTAATAGAATGTGGAGCAAAAATAGTTTATACCCTCAAACAGTGATACCCGGGTAACAAACACGTCTACTAACAAAAACTTTGGGTAACAAATAAAATAATCGACCAACTTGTGTCCCGGCTAACGAAATGATTTGGGTTATGAATTTCATATTATGAAAATATTGAGGCTGCGCCTTCATGATTCGGGTTATGAATTTTTGTAACAAGAAAGACTTAACTTCCAGGTTTATCTCGGCGGAGTTAAACGTCAACGTGAACTCTGCACTGTATATTTGCCTTTTTTCACATAAACTACTGCTTCATATTGTGTTTTTCATCATGGGGCATAGGAAAAATGGCGTCTCCGTCTCATCCTCCTCCGGTAAGTGTCTTTATAAATCAATGAATGTTCACGTACGGGTGTGTAATACATACTTTATATGGGAGTTTTTGTGGGTCCAGAACGGATTAATTGGTTTTACATGTATTCCTATGGAAAAACTCGCTCCAGCTAATGAATGATTTGCCCAAAGAATGTGACGGCGGAATGGATTAAATTCGTTAGCCGGGGCACCACGTATTATGCTTAACAATAAATCACATTTTCATGTTTATTTCGATATGAACATGTGCAATAAACATCACTGTGTCCCCTGTTAGACAAAGCCTTAGCAAATCATCAGCTGCCCTCAGATTAAGTGGCAATTACCATTTTGTTGGTTTTTAATGATTATTCATATTGTACTTGACATACTGGAAAGTGTTACTGCACAATTTTCATTTTTTATACAGTACAAACCTTGCCTTGTACATTGTAATATAGCTAGTGTTTATTACACACATTACAGATACTGTAGCGTGAATTTTGCAGGTCTACATTTAGCCATTTGTAATTATTTTTTCTCACTCTTTCGGTATGTGTGTGTATGAGAGTACAGTACAGTGAAGGTGCCCCCAGGAGGCCACAGTACACTGGCATTCTGGGACACTACAGTAATTAATGTACCCCTGGCACGTTGCTAGACAAGAAACCCAGCACACACACAGAAACACAAATACAAAGAACACCACAAAAATACACAGCACACACACAGAGGCAGCTTCTGTGTGTGCACAGAAGCTGCCTCTGTTGTATATAGATGTCTGTCCTTGTGTCATTACAGAGGACATTATGTGTACCTAGAGTATACTGTATTTGCAGAGACAACAACACAATTTGTATTTGAACACAACCAGAGGACCATATATTTTATTTTATCAGCAACATATTGTTGTCTGATAACATACCAGTCCATCTCTTGTGGAATAAAAGCACTCTATAGATTTGTGCAAGGTTAAAATAAAGAAATTGTCTATTGCTTTGTCAAAAAAGACAAATATGTACTACCACTACATTTTGGAGATTTTTATCAGGAAATTCCATCCATCCACTTTCTACCCCTTAATCCTCGCA
>JAQQAE010007223.1:0-16030 GCA_029823295.1 Pseudamia nigra
TCAAATTGTGAAGTGCCTAGAGATAATCAGTGATTATGATTGGTGCTATACAAATAAAATTGAATTGAAATTGAATTGAATTGAATTGAATTATTGGCCAAGTATATGTGAACATATGACAGGGATATGACTGGACATATGCGGTTAAACTGAAACGACGGTTGGTGCTGGCAACATGAGACACTTATTCCAGTTTCACTCTGAGACTAAACAATACACAGGTTTTTGACTGATCACACTGATTAGGAAGTGACCACATGTTGTCTTTTTTCTGTCTACTTGGGCATTTTACCAACTGAACACACCCGATTACTCATGTCAGGTATTTGCTAGTATTATGCTTTGCTAGTATATGCTTTTAGATGAAAATCAGTATCTATATCATACATTTCTGATGCAGAATTCAACCATTGTGTGGTTATAAAACCTTTATACTACTGTGTAATTTTCTAGTAATTTCCTGCAGATGTGTGGTCTGATAGTAATGATAATAAGGGAAGTACAGAATCATCGACTGTTTATTTTGTGATATTTGATCTGCTTTTACTGATCCTACGACTCATTATTCATATGCACGTTAGCATATAGTGTTCTCCTCGTGTAAATGTTCCATCCCAACATCTATTTGTAAATTAGACATCACAGAAGAACATTATGGTTATTAAACAGACGATCAAACTTGACTATCTAGAGGAAGTAAAAGTCGTAACAAGGTTTCCATAGGTGAACCTGCTGAAGGATCATTCCTTCTGCAGGTTCACCTACGGAAACCTTGCTACGACTTTTGCTTCCTCTAAAAGTAAAAGTCTAAAACCCAAAAAACCTAAAAACTAAAACTTGCAGAAAAATTTACTTATCTGTAAATTTAAATTTTTAAAAAATCTAAGCAAGATAATCTGTGTAATTTATCATGTTTTAAAGGGTTTAATGTTCCAAATTACCTTGATTAACAATAACCTTAGTATGTCTTAAATCTGCACTTTTCTCATCCAGTGTTTTAAAGCATGTTGACTCCAAATCCGTCTGTTTATACTGAAACACCCGTTCTCTTTGACGTAAAACCTCAGGATTAAATTTAAATCTGGCTGTGGTTGGTGGTGCAGAGGTCATCTTTCAGGATCATCACTAACTGTGACAGGATGCTGGACATGTTATCCAGTCTGTCTGGGAAAATGGAGGAAGTGAATGTTGTTTTTGCTGATCACATGTGAAACAGAGTGTAAACAGGGAAGGTTCTTTTAGCCCTTGAATCACACGGAGCAGTGACACTATATTTCCTGCACAATTTAATCCATTGTGTTGGTTTTGAGATTTGGCTGACATTGAGCCACTTAAAGGGTTTGTCCTCCCCTGGCACCATGTCAACTTCATTCATTACAATAAAAGTCCAGGAGTATTATACTACACCACATACAGTGACCATTCACCAGGGCAGGAATTCTTTCATGACACCTGTTTGTTTAGCTATGTCGATTATTTTTGGGAAATTTCCAAAAAAGTGCCTAAATGAAGCAAAATGCACAAGGTCAGGCTGCAACAGATGAATTTAGTGACAACAGACAAAAAAAAGATATCAGTCCATCCTAGTTTAAGACTAGTAATAAAATCATTCCATATAAAATCAACAAACTCTGTCAAGCTCTGACACAACATCTTCTGATGCAGCTGAAATTTTTAGCACACCAACTGCAACATATTTAATAAACCCATCTCACATTTTTCTTTGATCAGGCAAAACCTTTTTGAGTCATACACTTTTGAAGAACACTGGGGTCAGAATTTGGGGCTTCAAATTAATGTCATTTTTTTTCCTGTCAATTTTGAGCCTCATAACTTTGTATGTGATATAGGCAGATGAATGAATATTTCACAATTGAAAGACACATACCAGCTCGGCCGAGCACACTAATTATAATACTGCCATGTGCAGACATAAACTTGTTTGAATACATGTATTATGAATCAAAGCACCAAACCATAAAAGTTAAAATTAAAGATAAATCTAAACAACTTTTAAATATTGGATGTTAAAGCCAGTGTGTATGAATTGTGAATCAACATGATCACATTGAATGTTGATGTGTCGATGTTGCTTTCGTTCATATACATGGAAACACCACAGGGAGTATGATAATCAGCTAATTTTGTCATTTTTTGACACAGAAGGATTCGTGGTTTAAAGTTTATTTTAGTTTCAAAATGCAGGTAAAGACGAGTTTCAGAAGCTATACTACATGATGTTACGAGTGGTCAAAGATTGCTCCAAGTTTTTCAAGTTTTCATCTTGTAATCCTATGTTTTCATTAAATCTTTTGTTCCTTTCAAACACAGAGGTTCTACATACACCTCAGTTAGTGGATGAAAAGATCCGGCTGCTGTTTTCTTCAGTATCACCAAAAACTTTCAAATGATTGCATTGCTCAACTTTTAAGCCTATCACTTTCTGATGCCTTAGTAAAAACACATGCTCTTCCATCAGGAGCTAGCAGTGAGCTAAAGTGAACTAAACTTACAGCAATGTGTGAATAAACAACCTTTAATACAGTATATAACACTCAGTGTCACTGTGAACCATGTGCATTTATCCTCACAAAAGCAGTCTCATTATACCTCATAATACAGACAAAAGTATACTTGACTGTTGCATAGTTACACCTACTTAAGAATCATTATCCCAATTTTCCGAAACTCACTAAATAAGCAGAAAAAAATATAGCAAATAAACTGAACAAAATAATCAAGAAAATGAACAAATACCAACAAAATCAAAAAAAATAATCAAGAGATGGAAAAAAAACTGGAGAGACGAGTCAACCCACTTTGTCAAATAATTTTAAGATGCAAAGTGGGCAATGTTTCCGTTCATTGTTTTTTTTTAAATTTGTTTTCTTACTTATATATTTCTTTAAATTTTTTTAATGTATTGATTAGGGCAGCAGTGGCTCAGAAGGTAGAGTGGGTCATCCAATAACCTGAGGGTTGGGGGTTTAAGGCCTGCTCCATCCCAGTCTGTCACTGTGTCCTTGGGCAAGACACTTCACCCACCTTTACCTTGAATTAATGTTTGGTGGTGGTTAGGGAGGTTGTTGGTCACATTTCCATCAGTCTGTTACAGATAGAATAATGGAATCAGTGGAAAGTGTCTTTGGGTGTCTGAAAAAGCGCCATATAAATCCAACCCATTATTATTCTTTGTAATTTATATGTATAAAACATAAAAAAGCTAAACGGTGCATGTTTGTTTGCTAATGTTTAGAGCAAAACTCTGGAAAAGAGGACATATGATAAGTAGTAGAAAACCATGTCCAAGTTTGAGTCAAGTGTCCCAGTACTGTCCACAAGGTAAATATTTATTTTTTTATAACTTTTTACTTGTACTTAAATATTAACAAAAAAATGCGTATGTCTGTGAAGGTTGTCCACCATCCAGCCCATCTTCTCCTTGAACTGTCTTACAGACGTCTTGTCATTCATCCATGTGGCTTCTTCAGGTCAGCAAGTGTAACAGCCCAGTTACCGGAACTAACGTGCATGGATAAATGTCTGTTTTTCTACTTCTTCCATTTCTGAAACTACTCAGTTTTAATGCATTAGTAGGGAATCATTTTTACTTCACAATATTGTGCACTTTTCCAAACATCAACAGCAATTTCACTAAATAGTCAGTCCCTACACAGTGATATTACAAGAGGTTGAATAGGACAAAACTGTGTGAAAGATAAAAAACCTAATATTGCTTTTAAACCATCAGAACAGTATATTGTTCCTATTTTTCCTGGTGCATTTGCAATCTGACATGCCACCTACATGTCTGTCTGTGCTTTAACTGTATGTGGTTCATTTTTTAAATAGGAATTGTATACATAAAATAAGGAAGCAGTTAAGTTCATATCGATTTACATTTTTTATTACTCAAAGTATGAATGCTGTTGTGCACAAATTTAAATCCTTCCTTAACAAAATCAAACCCTAAAATGTGGGGTTTTGAATATGTACAGTACTAAGGTTAAAGATTATTTCACAGTATTAACTTAAGAATGTAAATCAAACCACACAGTACGTGATAAACAGCTGCTACAGTGAACTTCATAGTGTCCTGTGTGTCAAACATATAAAAAGCACAAAGAAGTGGTTTGATTGACAGTACATGTATGAAACCAGAGCATGTATGAAGGCCACATTCAGTACTGCAGACCAAGCAGCCTTTCCTTCATCACCTGAAGTGCAAGCATGTGACTTTTCCTGTGACACAGATGTGCATGCACCGACGCAATCGCACACCGTCACAGGAGGCATTTGCTGTACTAAGGTGACTAACAGTGAAGTGGAGAGCATCCTCCACTTCCTTCGCATTGACCTTTATCTTCTTCACCCGCACTCAGGTATCATCTGTCGGCCTGCGCTCGGGTGCTGCTGTCTCTGTCCCTCTGGGTGGACACGTCCTGGTCCGTGTCCTGGCCTCGCAGCGGCCCGTGGGAGGAGTCTGCTTGACACTCAGAGCAGCAGCAGCACAAAGATCTGCAGAGGCGTGTGCGTATCGGCTGAGTAAAGAACACAAACATGATGCAGTTGGCTGCTCCCTGAGAGGTGTTACCAATACCCTGTTAGATCAAAAACAAAATATTAAAGAGAGGTATGAAAACTAGTGTTAGATGGATGCTTACAGAACAAATACAGCAGGCAACAAATGCATGATAAACACATTTGTACTGTATTTGCAAAATAAATCTATTTTATTTTACAAAATAAATCTATTTTATTTTGCAAATCCAAAACATATCAATGTGACACCATATATTTCTTTATATGTATAGTGGAAGACATTTTTATTTATTACCAGGCTTTTTAGAAAAATATCTCTAATTCTGTTTCCAATTACTGAGAAGTACTTTTTTGGCTAATTTCTAGGGCTTCTCATATCTCTAGTTAGTCTGGAAGTAACAAGACAGGAAATGCGGGAAGAAGAGTGGGAGAACAACACACAACTAATGGCCTCAAGTGGAATTAAAGCAAAATGCTGCAACACCATAATGTGGCAACAATGTATTCCCTTAGTATTTTGGAGAGTCCATTGTAACTCTATAGATGTCAGAGTGGAGCCCCAACAGCTGCCTGCAGTATTATAACTTCACTCACTGCACAGCCCCAACCCTAATTTTTTAAGCACACTTAACACTTGTTCAACAGTGTTGGGATTCCACAATTCCAAGAGATTTTTCTTTGTGATTTTAAAGGCTGGCATACACTGTGCAATCTTAGAAATGTGTGAGCATGCAGGTATAGTACACTGTGCAACTGTTTCAGCTGCAAATGCACACGAATCCAGAAGGAGAAAAGCAGAGAAAGCGCAGAGTAATCGGCTGGAGATCAAACAAGTTTGAAACCCATCTGAGGCATCTGATTTGTGGCTCCAACTGCTCAGGCTGTTCATAAAACAGCAGAGGGTTGCAAGGCATAATCTCTGAGTGCAATCGCTTGCTAATGCCGGGGGCGTCCAAGACTGCCAAACAGGTTGAATCAGGTCTGAAATCACACAGTGTACGCCAGCCTTAAGTGAACTGTTTCCCAACATTCTTTACCTATTCACACCTAGGTGTGAAATCCCACACAACACGCTGTGATTGGTCAGTCTCATGGTGCAACTTGGAGGTCAGAACGGGGAGTGATGTAAACTCTGATAGTGTTCCAGCTGCGAAGTCGGAAAAACATGGATGCATACCGGAAAGCCGGCTCATTCAGAGCAACTGTCAAACATGCAGTATGTGCACACTTCGTGATAACATCTGTACTTGGCATTTTCACATACAAACAGCATAGTAAAATGCAATAGATACAAATTGAACAGTACTATATGTATGACTGACGTAATATGAAACAAATACACTAAACATTAGCACTCATTTATTCTGTTTTTGCAAGTGGCAGCTATATTGAGTTGTAAAATCGGGGGTGGTGGAGTTTCTCATTTGGAATCCAACTTGAAGGGGAGGGCCAGTGGAAGTTTACGGCTAGGAACTTGGAAATTCCATCTTCCAAGTACACCTGGAACGTACCATAGGTGTACCTAATAAAGTGGCCGGTGAGTGTATATTGAAGTCCATAGGTTATTTTTTGTTACAAAACCAGCTAAAAGTATGTTTCACACACTCTAAACTGTGATAATAAAAAAGCATTATATGGACAAAAGTATTTGGTTCCGTCACTGTTTCAGCCACAAGAATTTTGACATCTCTGCAAATCCACAGAAATACTCCACATTTTTGGAACAAAAAAGTCAACAAAAGAAACAAATATGAATGGTGTAATAAATATAACAAATGTAAATATAAAACATAAATAAAAACAACAAAAAATTAGATAATTTAAGTACTGTATATTAAAGATGCATAACACATCCTTAAGACACAGTTTCATCTTCCCTTCCAAACAGTGCTCATCCTCCCCAACGCTACACAATATTTTTTTATTTTCTGTTTTGTCTTTTTTTTTTTTTTACTTTTTTTTCATTTTCTGTTGTTCATTTAATTTTTCATTAATTTAGTTCTTATCACTCAAAATTTCAAACAGCTCAGATATGACAAGGATTCCTTTGGATCCGTCATTGATGTCCAAGTTCCTGGAGGCGCAACAGCCCATACGTTTGTCAAAATACTTAACATAAAACATATTAAATGGGTTTAAATTATCTTTTGTTTGCGTCTTCTTCATTATTCTAATTTTTGGTTATTTTGTTTTATTAATGTTTTGTTCATTCACACTCATACTGTTCATTTTTGTTTCTTTCGTTGACAATTTAGTTCATATTTTTCAAAAATGTGGAACGGCTCGGAGATGATAAGGATTCCTGTGGATTTGGAAAGAGATGTCAAAGTTCCTGTGGGTGAAATACATTTGCCCATATCTACAGCATCTGCACTTAAACACCAGTAAGACTTAAGAGATGGTGATTGACTTCTACTGGGCACCTTCTCAACACACACCACTGAACTTGCAAGGTTAAAACATTGAGAGTGGATTTAAATACCTGGGTGTTCAGCTCAACAGCAAATCGATTCTACAAGAAGGGCCAGAGTTGTATGCACTCGATAAGGAGACTGAGGACCCTGTGAGCAGGGTACTGCTCCGGACCTTTTACGACACTGCGATGGCCTCTGCAATACGCTACGCCGTTGTGCGCTGGGCAGAGGGTAGCATAGGCAAAGGCAGGAAAAAAACTCAAACTGGTTAAGAGAGCTGGTTCTGTCCTGGGATGCCCACTGGAGTTCACAGAGGAGCTAGTAGACAGAAGGATGTTAGCCAAGCTGACATCCATTGTGGACAACTCCTCCCATCCACTACACCCCACTGTGGAAGCCATGAGCAGCTCCTTCAGCTGCAGACTGTTACACCCACAGTGCAGGAAGGAGCACTATCACAGGTCATTCCTCTCCACAGCCATCAGACTGTCCAACGCTGCACAGTGAATCATTATGGCAACAGATCTCTTTACCCTCATGCAATAACCTGAAGTTAAATGTAAATACCAATTGCAAATGCAAAACTTTTGCACTGTAATCTCTTTGTCTGCACAGTAAATGAGATTATTACTGTGTAGTAATCATACCACCTTTTCTTCCACATGTTACTTTTGGTTTTTTGCTGTGAAGTTGTGTAGTACAAATTGCACATGCATGTGCATTATTTATTTTTCTGTTTCATTCCTGTCTACTGCTGTAACAAAGAAATGTCCCGAATGTGGGATAAGTAAAAATCGTATCTTATATGACCTATATCATCTTTTCACAACAAATGTGTGATATCTGACGAGTTACACAGAATCACTAACTTAGTAACATAATCACACACTGATGAAAGATCTAATGGCAGTGACAGAGAAACAGTCATTCACACTGCTGAGAGACAGTTTGTCTTTACTCACATGTAAAATGACCAGCACTGGGTGCTGTCTGGCTGGAGAGTCGGCGAGCAGCAGAATGAAACGCACTGTGCTCCATATGCGTAGGAAGATGAAGATGATAGGAATGAGAGTAAGCTTCATGTCGGCCATGGACGAGAAGGAGTGGGACGTCGGTCTGTTGGCCAGGATAGGACGGTACTCAGACAGGGCAGCGTGCTGCAACACACAGAAGACAGAACATCATCAACGGACATTCAACAACAAATTTAAAATGATCAGATCAGATAAAATTTATGTTATTTGCAGTGGGCTTAAGGTGTGTGAATGTACTTTCACGCAACATGTCTGCAAACAGTGCACGTATTACCATGCATTTGTTGGCTGGATGTCGACAAAAACCTTAGCTTACATTAAATAAACTTGAGAGGTCAAGGCTCAAGTTATTAACTTAAGGTGCAGTTTCTTTTTGTATATTTGAACTACGGTATTTTCTCATGACATACGGCCTATTTATTTATTCTGCTTTTTCTACTGTTGCTTAAAAAGAGAGCTGCGACACTGGAAAAGATGTATGTGCACTCATTTTACTTTAATATACCGGTACATATGATTCTGCAGAGGAATACCGGTACCTTTGAATTTTTATGTAACATTTTATCTTTAAAGACATTTTATTATTTTCATACAACCATTACATTTCTACGAATACTAGTAGATATAATGATCCCCTCAGCATCCTTGCCAGTCAAGACCTCATGTATCTTTGCTGTAGGGTTTTGGAACCTCAGCTTCTCCATTCAAGAGTTATTGTCCTAACAAGAAAATCAGATAAGTTGACATTTGACGTTTACCTCAAGGCCAAAAGTCACCTATTTTCAAACTTCACCTCATACATCTTTGCTTCAAGTTTGTTGACTCTAGGCCTCTCCATTCAAGTTGATAGCTGAATCACAGTTGATGAGCTTACCGCAGAGCTGGATTGTGATCACAGTGATATGCAGAAGACGGTGGCAGACTTCAGGTTTTGGAAATTGTGTGCCAAGTGTTGATCACAGCAAGTGACCCAGACCCAAAGTTGAGATGGAAGGAGTCATTTTTTTATACCGTAAATTTTCCAGGGTAATTCAGTAGAAACTATGTACACATCATGAATGACTTACATGTCACTTTAAGGTGTAGAGAGCCAGGTTTGGGGGGGGGGGGTCTGTCAGATCTGACCAGAGAGTGGGAATCACTGCAATTTTTTTAACCTTAAAATAAGCCACTTGTAGCTACAGAGGGAGGGGGTCTCCATCCACAGACTCGACCGTGTCTGGACAGTAGCTCAGAACAAAGAATCCGAACTCTGACTCCAGTTGTGTGGGGGTCATGGTCTTCATAGTTTTGCAGGCCACTAAGCTCTTAATCCTAATCAAGAAAGTTAATAAAAACTTTTAAAGTAACTTTTCTCAGTTTGCATTTGCACTTTGTCTACATAGGGCATTATGAACTTAGGCTTTGGTGGGAAAGGAATATGAGGTCTATACCAAGCCAGTAATTATATACATGGAGTGTATGATTTGTGTCTGACACCACAGTACTGCTTTTTAATGCTGTACTGTGAAAATTAACCTTTTAATCTATATTCACATTGATGTCACACATTTGATTAACTGTTCAGCTCTATTATTGAGTATGAAAAGCTCTTTCACATTTCACATTTCAAACTATGAATACTGCCTCACCGCTATGTGAATATGCCTTTTGATCAGGATGTAGAGGACTGGCAGGGTGAGGTAGGCCAGGAATTCCCAGATCTTCCCTGTCAACAGCATCCACAGCACGTGGTCTGGAGCTTCGATCCGAACCCAGCACCAGCCCACCGACACCTCTGACCCATCGTAGCCGATTTTCTTCAGGCACACGGCTGTGACAGTGATGACCAGAGGAATGCCCCAACTGTGAATCAAAACAGAGTCAAATGTAATGTTATTTACGGTCCACACTGATTTGGATACTTAGTGAGTTCAAGACTCGCAAACACCACGTGAGAGATTATGCTTAAGGCTTACTTGTGTTACATCGTGCACACTGAGGTCATGGCTGCCTTTGTTTGATGCATCATAAAACCACATGACTTCAGTTCTCAAAAAGCCACATTTCCCCTGAAGCTTTACTTCCCTTCATAAAACTACAAATTACAACCTGCAGTGCATAAGATTGGAGCTGGATGATACAGATAAATGTTATTACAATAAACACTTTTAGATCAGTTGAAATGCATAATAGCAAGATCAGTGTCAGATCATAGTGGATTAAATTCTACGGCTGAATTTTGATACTAAGTGATGTTTGAAGATAATGTACTTGTTGTTTAACCAATTTGTAAAAGATGAAAGAAAACCAAAATCATCAGTCTTTGGGTGTTAAGATGGAGGTGGACTTTTGTGGAGTTCTATTCTGCTCATTTTACTGTATATTAACATCTGAAGAGCAGCCTGGGCCATAGGTTAATAACATAGACTGTATAGTTAATAATAAACGCTGATAGTTTATTTGAACTGTGAAGAAGGAGGAACTTTGAAGATGAACAGGGGTTTTAATTAGTGTCTAAGAAACAGTTCAGTGTTGAAGATGTTCAACTCAACTAAAACAGTTTTTTTTTTTATGTTGGATAAAACAGGCTTGGAGGCAGGTCAGGGAGAAGTTCCTGCCCCAAGTGGAGGGGTTTGAGTATCCTGGGGTCTTATTTACACATGAGGGGAAAATGGAGCATGAGATTGACAGATGGATTGGTGCAGCATAAGCAATAATCCACACATTGTATCATCAGCTGTGGTGAAGACAGAGCAGAGCCAAAAGGGGAAGCTCTCGATTTATTGGTCGATGTACAGTATGTTCCCAAACTCACATATGGTCACAAGTTTTGGGTCACGATCACAAGAATAAGATCCAGGATACAAATGATCGAAATTAGTTTTTTCCGCAGGGTGCCTGGGCTCTCCCTCGGAGATAGGATGAAAAGCTCGGCCATCCAGGAGGAGCTCAGAATAGAACCGCTACTCCTCCACATCCAAAGGAGCCAGCTGAGGTGGCTCAGACGTCTGATACAGATGCCTGCTGGACACCTGCCTGGAGAGGTGTCCAGGCATGGAAGGATGCCCAGGGGCAGACCCAGGACACGCTGGAGGGACTTCTCAGAGAAGTTAGGAGGAGGTAGCTTGGGGGAGGGAAGTCTGGGTTTTTCTCCTTAGGCTGCCCCTGTGACCCAGACCTGTATAAGAGGAAGATGTTGGATGGACGGACAGAGAGATGGATGGATGGACGGATGGATGGAAAACAGGCTTTAGCCATTACAATGTGTTGGTTTTAATAACAGCAAATACCACAAAAACGGTTATAGACCAATGCTTCAAAAATATTAGATGTACATCAATATTTCTTTAACTCAAATCACAAACACCTTAGAAGATTTAATTAAAATGATGAAATATTGCTTTATAAATATGAAAAAGTCTTATTTGAAAAGTGAGCCATAGTGCATACATTTCTACATTTATCAGTATTTTTAAATATTAAGGATTCCTGTATTCAGTATCATTTGTTGTTAAGTACAAACTATAAAACACCAGGTTTTTCCAAATGACACAAATGAAACATCATTTTTAAGATGAAACATTACAATAAATATATATTTAACAACACTGACACACATTTGCCAAGATATCATGGAAATGTGGGACTTCATATGACTAGCATTTTATTTATTTGACCTTTTGTTTACGTGTACAGTCGTGGCCAAAAGTTTTGAGAATGACAAAACTATTAGTTTACATTTACCAGTACAGTTTTTGAAACATTATTTAAAAATCACGTAAATAGCTATTTAACGGACCACAGAAATATGGGGAGAACTAACAAAACTGAGGCAGAAAAATGCACCTAAAATTTACATCATCCTTCAAAACTTATGGCCGTGAGTGCATAACTACTATTTTAAGTTTTGTTCTTTTCCTGAGTGATTGTTTCGTTCATCATTGATTATTTCTGTTCATTTTGTTCATGATTTTATTTTAGTTTTATTATTTCTTTTGTTCACATTCTTGAGCTTGAAAACCGTACGGTGTAGCGGACTGGATTCATTTTCTTATTCCTTTAATTTACTTGATTACTGTCTTCATTTATCAGGACTGTTTTGTTGGCTTTTTAAAATCATCTGGTCCATTTTCTTGAGTATTATCTTTTTGTTCAATTTGTGGATTATTTTGTTACATTTTTTTTCCTGATGTTTTTATGCATTTTGTAAATTTATGTTTATTATGCCCATTTTCATTATCAGTGTATATGGTAGGCTTTTTTCATCTCTGTATATTTTTTACATTTATTTACTTATTCTATTTTTTTACATACCTGTGTGTACGGTACAGTATGTATTATTTATTTTTTAGGAAATTTACTTTCCTAAAAACTAATCTTTCCTCGTATTTTCTAAAATTAATTAGAAAGTACATAGACCCCTGAGGGGAGCAGCCGAAAGGAGGAGAATAAGACTTTCTAATTCATTTTTAATCACACCATTTTACATTTTTTTGCATCTCTTACGGACATTGTTTTAGCATTTTTATGTCGTTATTTTTTGCTTTTTGCATCTTTGACGTAGTTTTTCTCTTTTTGCGTCTTTTTCGTCGCTTCCATCTCCTGCTGCACAGAGGGTTGACCCTCAGCCCGTCCTACACCTACCTGACCAGGTGGAAGGGCAGCACCAGACTGTCCGCCACCCTCTGGTTCGACCTGACGATGAACACGTACAGGTAGACGGCGATGGCCACGGTCCAGAAGAACGAGCTGGTGTTGGCGAACGTGGAAATGGCTCCTTGAACCACACAATCCAGCGAGTCGGAGCGGAACATCCTCCAGACCCCGAAGGCGTAGGAGACGGCGGAGAGCCAGTCCGACACCGACAGGAAGAGCAGCAGAGTCCGCGGGGTGGTCCTCAGATCCGGCCACAGCGCGTAGGTAGCGACGATCAGCGTGGAGCCCACGAACGACAACGCGCACGAGCACAACACCACCACTTGCTCGGAAAAGTAAACCTCCGTGTGATTCCCAGCTGCCATCGCTCACTTCTGTCACTTTAACCTTTCCTCATGCATCCGAAGAAGCGCCTAAACACCGTGGACGCGGATTGTGCATCTCCTCTGTCTACGCGCCGTTGACGCTGCAACAACCCACTCGGTGTAACTTTACAAACTCCGTCCGGCGCTTGGACAGGAACAGAAGTTTGTAGCCAGACTCCCTGCGCCTCCTCCAGGCGTCAGGTTGCACCCACCGGAACCTGAACCAGACGTCAGCGTCAGCTGGTTCGGCTATTTATGGCTCCGATGATCTTTACTGTGTGACTGGACTGAGGAGCTGACAACAGCCGCTCTTCAAATAATGGAAATACTGTAAAATAGACATGGATTCACAGTTTTTACAGGCTCCTGAGCGTTTTCAGCCCAAGACGCAAAAGACAAAGAGTCGAACGTAAGGAAATAGATTATGATTCGGGGTCAAGACTGGCATCTTAATCACACAAGGGCATAGATGTGGTCTGAACATTGTGGAGGGTTGTCAAAATAACTATAAGTATATAAGTATAAAGTAACTATAAGTACGTGAAAATGAACACGATACATGAAATGAGTACAAATGAACTAAATGATCAATAAAATGAGTAAAAATTAATTCAATAATACACAAAATAAATAATGAACAAGTCAATAAAGAACATTTGTTAAAAACAGAATATTCAAGGAAATGGACAAAAATGAAGAAAACAATCAAGATAATGCGCAAAAGGTGTAGTTCATTCACCCGCTGACTGTGTATAACACCCCCCCCCCCTTTAATAAATCCTGCTTTTGGTCATTGTTGGTTAATTTCATTATATCATTATATTAGTTGTTCATTTCTGTTGATTTAATGTAGTGTTGTCGCTTGTTTCGCTTCAGTCACTTATTTTGTTCATATTGTTACTTTTCTTCATGTTGTTTACTTTATTGAGTATTCTTTTTTCTTTTTTTTTTTTTTTACAAATGCTCTTTATTGACTTGTTCATTATTTATTTTGTTGATTATTTTATTAATTACTTACTCATTTATTATTTTGTTCATTTTTACTTTACATACCCTTGTATGATTAAGATGCCACTTCTTGACCCCTAATCATAATCCATTTCCTTACGTTCCATTCTTTTGCGTTTTGGGCTGAAAACGCTTAGGAACCTGTAAGCTGTAAATCCATATCTATTTATTTCCACTGCTTTCCACCAGTCGGAGCATGCAGGTGAGCTGTTAGTGATTCTTTTTTTGTTTCTTGATTATTTTCTTGAATATTTTGTTTATTTTCCTTCATTTTGTTGATTTTTTCTCAATTTTTGTTAATTTTTTGATTGTTTGTTATGCTGTATTTTTACTCATTTTGTTGCTTACTTTTGCTCATTTTGTTCATTTTATTGTTTTCTTGAGCATTTTTGTTCACTTTCTTAATTGTTTTGTTAAATTTTGCTCATTTACTTTTTTGTTTGTTTTTCATCATTTTCCTGGTTATTTGGTTAATTTTTCCACATTGTCTTGATATTTTCTTCATTTTTGTTCATTTACTTGTGTATTCTGTTCATTTGTACTTATTTTCTTAATTATCCTGGTCATTATTAAATTATTTTGTTGATTATTCTTATTCCTATTTGTGCATTGAATTTGATATAAAATCTGCAGATGGACATGTGAAGTGGCAAGAAACCTTAAAAATATGGAGGCCTTTACAAAAGAAGAGCAGGTGAAATTCACGTAGACAAAGAAAATGTTTTAATGCATTACAGAAATTAATTGGAAGTCTTAATAAAATAACAAAAATGATTGTGCTCCATGAAATGTACTTTTTACAGTCTATTGTGACATTTGTATGTCTCTAATTATAATAAATTAATTTCTCATTTAAAAATAAATCACATCATTGTTAAACTGATGAAGGTATGAGTCATTTCGTGTCACAGTGTTTGGAGACTGGCTTTATTTGTGATCAGTGGTGAGCAGAGCAATCAAATATTAATATTAATGTTAACTTAAAATGCTAATGACTCAAGTAGAAGTACTCATAAACATAAGTATTTAACTAAAAGTAAATCAGTATCTCATTTGAAAAAAATAAATAACTCAAGGAGCAAGTAACTTTATAACATGACACTTGTGTAAAAAATTGCATTCAAACAGGATTAAAAAAAAATTTGCTGGTTATTTTGTTTTTTTAAGTTACTTGATTATTAATATTATTTATTCATTTATTCCAGGCCAGGCAGAAGGTCTAAAGGAAGACCAAAGAGGAGATTTTTGGATGTGGTGGAGGAGGACATGAACGTAGTTGGTGTGAGAGAAGAAGATGCAGAGGATAGGGTGAGATGGAGGCAGATGATTCGCTGTGGCGACCCCTGAAGGGAACAGCCGAAAGGAAAAGAAGAAAGAAGAAGATTCGTTTTTACCAATGCTGTTGCTTAATTCATTCACCTTTGCTCATTTTGTTCATTTTTTTGATTTACATGATTATTTTCTTCTTACTTTAACATTTTGTTCGGTTTTGTTAATTTTCTTCACAGTATTTTATTACATTTTTGGTTCATTTTTAATCATATTTTATTTATTTGTTGCCTCTTTTGTTAAAATTTGTGATTATTTTTATATATTTTGCTCATTTTGTTGCTGAGTTCATCCATTTAATTAATTATTTTAATTATTTTGTAACATTTTTTGGTTAATTTTATTCATTTTTTGTTTATTTTGTTGCATAGTTTATTGATTTTTGTGAATTTACTTCATTATTTTGTTCATTTTTAATTAAACACCTTATAGTGTTATTTTATTTCACCTGTTTTATTCCTACTCATTGAGCTGGAACCAAATGTAACTGAGTAGTGTTGTATTTTTTTAAAGACAAACTTAACTGTGTAATGTCAGAAGGATATATTTTTTTTAAAACTACACGTAGAGGAGTAAATGTACAGTATCTCACAAAAGTGAGTACACCCCCCACACTTCTGCAGATCCATCCATCCATTTTCTACCCCTTAATCCTTGTGAGGGTTGGGGTGCTGGAGCCTATCCCAGCTGACTTGAGCAA
>JAQQAE010007224.1:0-16030 GCA_029823295.1 Pseudamia nigra
AACAACACAATATCTTCAACACAATAACTTAAACACAATAAGAAACATAAAAGGTGAAGGTTTATGGTGATGGCAGCAGAGGAGGAGGACGAGGAGGAGGACGAGGAGGAGGAAGAGGAGGGAGGCAGAGCAAAACGAACTACAAACTACAGAATGTATACACAGCAAACTTAATCAAAGAAATAACAGCAATACTGTATCTTAACACTAGAGTATTTTTTATATTTTTCTATTTTTATTTTTTAAATAAAAATAGAAAAATTCGTTATCCGAAGTTTTCGTCGTTATCCGGGTCAATTTTCTATAATTGGTTTTCGTTGTTATCCGAATTTTTCGTTGTCCGAAGCGGTTGTTATCTGAGGTTCCACCGTATACTTAAAACATTCCGTATTTTCAGCTCACAGGCCTGCTCAGGAAGAAAAAGTGGGCCTGTGCACCTCTTCTCTTTAAAGTGTGTCATGTGATGTGATCACATGACCACACCTACCCCTGTCACACATAGACAGGTTATTGATCCCCCAGAGAATCATCTTAAAATCAGCTGAGTGTGGTGCAGTCATCCTGCTCAGAGCAGCACATAGAAAAACCTGCTCCAGTTTTCTTTGGTTTGTTCTGTTTTGGTCCGTGGTGTTTACATGTGCACCACAAACACAAACACCAGTCCGACCAGAGGCTGGAGCTGGACACTGGTCTGATGAAGTGAGTCACATTAAGACCTGATACGACTGAAAATGTTGACAAAAGGCGTCACGCACAGTGGATGTTCCACCATTTCAAAACCTATCAAAGTAAACATTATTGATTTATTATATTTCACTTATTTTATTTTATTGTTTTTTTTGTTTTGTTTATTTTTTTAATTAACTACATGTCATTTATTTTTTATATTATTTTTTATTAGTATTTTTCTACACTGTCTAATATTTTCTGATGTGTTGTTGTAAATAATATGTTAATGAAAGTCTCCATGAACACTCATCTTGACAGTGGTAATTATATTGTAATTCACTACCAGACACTGATTCAGCTGTTCCATGCATCTCATTTAAAGGATGTTGTTATGACGACACAGAGGAAAGGACTTTTCATGTCATTAAAATCCCGTTGCGTCCTTGGTTCTTCTGTCCTCCAGTCTGATCCAAACATCCTCGGCATGTATCCCTGGTGGGTGGGACTAAGATGCTCCTCGAGGACCGAGAAGGAATTAAAAGGAATTAAAAAAAGACCTATGGAGACTTGACATTGGACACATAAATACATGTTACCCAGCATTCATCACTTCTTATCTATGTATCGCAGAAATATTAAAGAAAAAGGATCATTTGATTGTTTTTTTATATAGTTTATTTACAATTTTTTTGTGTTTTGAATAAGTGAGCTATCACATAGAGGAGTGGACATAGTTAACGGTACATATAATGACGGATGCCATACTAGATGTAGTTTGGGGATGGTGGTGATGTCTTCAGGGACTGTTGTGGCTATACTGTACAGTATCATTGTTTTCTTGCATTTCCCTATTTATATGTATGTTTCATATGTTCTTCTTAACAAATGCAGGATTTTACTCAAAGTAACATTAAATAAAGAAAATACAGTGGAACCCTGGATTATGAGATTAATCCGTTTTGGGACCAAGCTTGTTAAGCAAAAAACTCGTGAGCCGGGACCGGTTTTCCCATAAGAATACATGTAAAACCAATTAATCTGTTCCAAGATCCACAAAAACTCCGATATACAGTATGTATTACACACCCGTACATGCACGTTTATTCATTATTATTATTTTAAAAGGAAGTTATGTTAATTATCTGAAAAGGAATGCATGAAATTAGTCCTAAAAAATATTTAGAATGACACCTTACCATTCACACACTTGATAGCTTCTCTCCGCTTCAGTATCGTGCAAATGGCGGAGGTACTTCAACTGTGTTCCTTTGCCAAGTCAGTCACTCAAACGCCATGAGAATGTTTTTCTATGATCTTGTGTTTCACCTGCATTAACATCATATTACAGGTTTTCTTCTCACCACCAGCATTCTTCTTAGGTCCTATGATGAAAAAGCACAAAACAAAGCACTATTTCAGGTGAAAAAAGGCACAAATACAAAGCACAATACAGCGCGAGTTTCACGTCTAAGATTCCAGTCACTCGTGAGCAGCGAGAGGAACTATTTTACTCGCAACCCAAGTTTTTTCTTGTGAGCCAGGACAAAATTTTTGCTGATGTATTCTTCGTAACCCGAAAAATTCCTGTGCAGAAGCACTCGTAGCCCGGGGTTCCACTGAAAAATTCAACTCGACAATAGGGCACACTGTGCAAAAGGGCAGGTGCTCGAGCACCCCTCGTCTGCACGTGCTTGCACCTTATCAAAAATGTGCACTTCAGTTACTAGCTAGAAGTGACCTAAAGATGTCACTTATGAGAAACGTACCCGCCCTTTAATATATGACACTGTGTGGCTGTGAACCACATGATTTTATCCCCATAAGCGCAGTCTCATTATTTAATAGCCATACCTCATACACACAAACCAATGGCATTTTTGATTTAAAAAAATGACCAACTCACATCTTTTTTTTCTTCTAATTTTTTCTTATTTTAACTTGTACAATAATTTGGGCTCAAGGATGAGGTGAAAATATTTTGGTGGCTACAGGTCAAAGGTCAGGGCAATTGTTGCCTCATGTCTGTTATTTTATGAATGTGCCATCCCATGAACACTTTGAGGGATTTTTTCATAATTTGGCCAAACATCGATATGGGCTCAATAAAGAACTGTGATCAAAGATTGTCATGACTTTAAAAAACCCCACATACTTAACTGCAAACATTTATGCAGCGACAGTGAACGCACCTGGCTGAAGTTATGGGTTTTGGTGAATCTCACCTGTATTTAGTAAAACTTGAGGTTGAATTAAGCAGATTTTTTTCATGAAAATAATGACTTTTTGTCCCACAGTGTTTTTTTTTTTTTTTGCCTGGGAATGAAACAGAAGTAAAAGCGGGGTGACAAGATGGAGTCTGAATATCTGATGTCCCAGTTCACTGGTCTGTGTGTGGTTGTGTGTCAGTGGGCACTTTGTGTTTGGGCCTGAAAGCCATCTCTTACGTAACGGCTGAAACTGTGCCTGTGTGGGTGTGTGTGTTCGTGTGTGTGTGTGTGTGTGTGTATGTGTATGGTGGGGTGAGTTGTTAACAAGACCAATAACAACAACAAGCAAAATCTCCAAGGCTGAGACAGAGTTTACACACACAAGCGCACACTGAGTTAGTGAAGCATTCCTTGTGTCTGCTCTACCGCATGCTATTCACTCAGTGCACAATACATACACACTTGCATGAATACAACAATAACAAAGAGCCAAATGCACACTAGTGACTGTATAAACTTTCAACATTAAGACACAAGAGGCACTAGCATTTGCATAGAAATAGCACTTTGACCAAAACACATTCACGTTCTCCAAGCAGTTCACACACACACACACACACACTCAATCACATCTGTCTGGAATTTTTGTGTCTGAGTTCACTCCTCTCCGCTTCCTCCTTCAAACTCTTATCTCCCTCACACTGACACTTTACCTGCTTTCCTCTGCACAGACTGCACACTGTGTTCTCCCTTTAGAGAGGAATCATAATACGTGCTAGTGCTGAGAATTACACCCAAATCACAATAAAGAAAATATATGTCAGATCCTTATTTTATTCATATTTAAGCCTTATTTTTTTTGTCAATAGTGGATGTTAAAGAAATTAGATGATTACTTGTTTTTTTTTATTTATTAGTAAAAGTGGCAACAAGCAAAGGGAAAGATGCAAAATAAAAATGCGAAAATACTCAAAATTCATAAAAGATGCAGAAAGAAAAACAAAAGAACAACAAAAGACAAAAATGACAGATGCAAAAAGGCAACATGAAATGTGAAGAAAAAGGAGCAAATACAAAAATAAGTTAATAACGCCAAAAAAGATGAAAAAAGAGACCAAAACACACAAAAAAGATGAAAACAGCATTAAAGGTAAAATACATAACCTAGATGCAACAGCGTATAAGATAGATAAAGACTTGATTAATATAAAAGATGCAGTGGTAATCATCCAATTAGTGTCCGGCTCTGTTACATGTTCTACATTCATTTGGCTACAGGAACCTGTTCTCCAACCAAAACCAGCTGCATGAGTTCTTTGTTCATGCACTGTATCGTGACCTCTAGGAGGTAAGTGACCTCTGGTTGTGACCGTGTTACCACCAGCCAGCAGTGATTTAATCCATCCATCCATTTTCCAAGGTGGACAAACTGTCAGAGCAACATGATGAGGAGACAATGGCAGCACAACCAAGGGCACAGGAGACAGGTTCCTGTCCTGCTCTCTGTGTTTTTCTTGCGTTTTGTGTGTTTTTAGCCCTTCCCCCAATCACCTTAGTCTTTACATGGATTTATTCATCCATCCATTTTCTACCCCTTAATCCTCAAAAGGGTCTGAGGAGGGGGGACACTGGAGCCTATCCCAGCTGACCTAGGGAGAAGGCAGGGTACACCCCGGATGAGTCGCCATTTCATTGCAGGGCTGACACATAGACACAGACAACCATTCACACTCATCTTCATGCCTATGGACAAATTAGAATGACCAATTCACCCAACACCTGGTGCATGTTTTTGGTTGTGGGAGGAAGCTGGAGTAACCGGAGAGAACCCACGCAGACACGGGGAGAACATGCAGACTCCACACAGAAAGACCCCGCTGGCCGGCGTTGGGATCAGGACCTTCTCGCTGTGAGGCACGAGTGCTACCCACTGCACCACCGTGTCGCCCATGGTTTTATTGTGACTATTATTTTTTTAAATGCACCACAATGAACAAAAAAAAAGCAAACAAACAAAAATGAGAAAATTAACAATACAAAGTACAAACAAAAGAAAAATAGTCATGAAAGCAGGCTTCAGCACCCTCCCCAACCCTTGCTAGGATTAAGGGGTAGAAAACGACTGAATGAAAACAATACACCAAATAATGGACAAAATGAACAAAACACCAAAAATGCAAAATGCTTTGTAAAAAAAAGAAAGGAATACAATGACCCAACATGAACAAAAAAATCAGAAAATGGATGAAAACTAACAAAAATGTACGAACAAAAGAACAGAACAGTCATGAAGCCAGTGCAGATTCAAACTTTACTGAGACTGCGAAGCAGAGTGCAGCACAGACCCACACCACGACTGACCACACCTCAACTGTCTGCATGTAAATTATAGCAGGTAGCTCCAACCACCGGAAGAACCAAGTGCAGTCTACGTTAAACCCTAAACAACTCGCTAACATACACACAACGTACACCGTAAATGGCATTAAAGGAAAGAACAGCCCTTAAAAAACAAGGGGATGGATCAGGTGTCGATAATGTGTGATTGTGTGGACATTTGAACAGCCTGATCAGTAAAACACATCAAACACCCTCCGGCGTCCACACACCACACAGATTGACCCATGTCCTCTGGCTATAAAAACACTTGGTCCACTGGTCCACTTCATATTTTCATCAGTTCGAACAAAGAAGATTGTTAAGTATTGATGTCTATTCTGTTTTACAAAGGCAAAGTGCACTAACTCAACATGTGGTCAGAAACCAGCAAAGACTAGTAGCAGGCCTGTAACGTTGAATTATACCCTGAAGTAGTGTCTTGATTTAAGTCTGTTCCATTTCAGAAAAAAACAACAAAATCCTGGCAAAAGACAAAGCAAAACAGAGTGAGTTACTGCCCTCTGATTGTTTAACCTGGTGTTTAAGAAGCAAAGTGACAAAAACAGTCATCAACAAAGAGAAAGAAAATGAACAATAAAAACTGAAAATGATTATGAAACTGAACCAAATGGACCAAAACAAGCAACTTAATTAAACAAAATCTGTTTATTTCTCATTTTTATTGCTATTTTTTATACACATTCTAGTTTTTCATATCATGTATCCTGCTGCCCTTGCTGCTGTAACTCTGTGAATTTCCCCACTGTGGCACTAATAAAGGTTTATCTTATCTTATCTTATTTATGGAGACCCTCTTTGTGCAACACATTCATGGATTGTCTGCCTTGATATTTCAATCGCAGTCTCACTCAAATTCTTCCAAACAGCTTTGCTGGGGATACATGGTTAAAGTGGATGGTATTATGAAAAAAGAACAGTTCATCAAGATCCTGGAGGAAAACATGTCCTGGTGCAGCTTTGGACCGACCACGAAGACAATGATCCAGAGCAAACTTCAAGGTTGGTCAAAAAATGGTTTTTGAACAGTGATGTGAATGTTGTGAACTTACCAAGACCAGAGACCAGACCTAAATCTAATTCAGATTCTGGACACAACAGAATGAATGCCCATCTCACTAGACTGAAGATTGGACAGACAGACACGTGCCGATGACCACCCAACACCAGCTCCAGGAGTGTCCTCTGTATGGGTCATCAGGCAGACAACATGGCCAGAAGAGACCCATGGGCTCCTGTTTTGCTTCAGAAGTGCGTTAATTCTACATGTCATAGATTCAACAAGGTGCTGGAAACATTCCTCAGAGATTTTGGTCCATATTGACATGATAGTGTCATGCAGTTGCTGCAGATTTGTCACTGCACATATATAATGCCAAATTCCTGGTCCACCACATCCCAGAGGTGTTCCGTTGGATTGAGACCTCATGACTGTGGAGGTCAGTGGAGGTCAGTGAACTCATTGTCATGTTCAAGAAACCATTTGAGATGATTTGAGCCATTTGCACTATCCTACTTTAAGTAGCCACGTGGCCATAAAGGGATGGACATGATCAGCAACGATGCTAGGATAGGCTGTGGCATTTAAACGATGATCAGTTGGTACTAATGTACAAAAGTGTGCCAAGAAAATATCCCGCCCACCATTACACCACTACCAGACTGAACCGGATGGAGCTGTGCTATCCTGTTGGTTATGCCAAATTCTGACCATACCATCTGAATGTTGCAGCAGAAATGGAGACTCATCAGACCAGGCAACATTTTTTCAATCTTTTATTGTCCAATCTTGGGGAGTTTTTTTGTTTTCACCTGACAGGAGCTGCATCCGGTGTGGTCTTCTGTGACTGAAGCCCTTCTGCTTCGAGGTTCAACATGTGCGTTCAGAGATAGTATTCTGCATACCCCGGTTGTACCGAGTGGTTATTTGAGCTACTGTTGCCTTTCTTTCATCTGGCACCACCCTGGTTATTCTCCTCTGACCTCTGGCATCAACTAAGCATTTTTGCCACTCACTGGATATTTTCTGTTTTTCGGGTCATTCTCTGTAAACCCTAGAGATGCCCGAGCATGAAAATTCCACTAGATCAGCAGATTCTGAAACATTCAGAGTAGCCTGTCTGGCACCAACACTCATGAAATGGTCAGTCATTTCAATCACCTTTTGTCCCCATTCTTATGCTTTGCTTTAACTTAAAGAAGTTGTCTTGACCATGTCAACATGCCTAAATTCATTGAGTTACTGCCAATTGGCTGATTAGCTATTTGTAATGACAAACAATAGAAAGAGTGTACCTAACAAAGTGGCCGGTGGCCAGCGTTTAGTATCACTTTAATTAAAAAACAGTTATACCCACTTTTATGTTACTTTTGGTTTGACTCCGGTATTTTACAGGGAAGAAAAATATTTTTGGATGGCATGTAATCTTACAAGAAGTGCATCATGTCCGATCCCCTGTAAACACACACACACACCTACAGCAGGTACGCAAACAAACATGCGTATACACATCACCAATGTCCCTTATGGGTGTGTGTGTGCGAGTGAGTGTTTGTGTCTGTGTGAAGGAGGCTGCTGCTGCCGTCAACCTACTGGCGTTGACACAGTAAACTGATCTGAGAGTTCTGAGAGAGGAAATGTCTCCTTACACACACACACACACACACACACACGTATAAAGGCATACACACTCTAGAGGGAGAGAAGAGCACCAGGGGAGCGGCAGTCACACGGAGATTGAGTTACAGCTGAATTAGATCTGAGCTGTGGGAACCAGCACCTTCCCTTACACGCACACACACACCCCCACACACACTTCGAAGCACACACATACACGTGTTCTCACTTCTTCACACCATAGATGCTTCGGGACACACGCTGAGATGATCTCGTGCACATTCTCTCTTACACACACACACACACATGATCTTTCACACACTGACAGATGCTTATAAACAAACACAGGGTCATGAACAGATGCAGGCAGACCTTCAGGAACACGCACACACACATGCACACAATAAGACTGGTGCTGCAATTTAAAATCATATATGAACAGGATGTTGCAACAGCAGGGTTTAGGAGTGTGTGCCTGGATTAAATGTGCAGTGTGTAAGATTTAGAAGGATTTAGAGTGAAATGGAGACATAAAGAATAATATTGGTCTCCATGTTTTCTTGAGAGCTGCCTTTTCCAAACGTAGGATCAGGCCCCAGAGTGGGTCATGGAGCCAGTTTCTTCATTATTCTCTTCATTTTTGTTAAGTTTCCTGATTATTTTGTTCATTATATTCATTCTGAAGATTATTTACTTCAATTTGTGGATTGTTTTGAAGAGTTTTATTCATATTTGTTACAGGAGGGCCAGCTAGCTTAGCTAGGAGTTGGTTCTCTAAGCTCCCTACAGCCCCTGTAACTAATCCTTCACCAGACTCTTATGTGTTCAGTATGTACAGAACTTGAGTTGTGTTCTATAATAGTCCTGGGTGATGTGTTTGTCCTTTTCCTGTGGGAAGATGAGGTGTGTGTTTGCCAAACTCACCCCACACGTCTCGTTCTGGATCCAGTGAATCAC
Source organism: Pseudamia nigra (assembly GCA_029823295.1). Lineage (NCBI taxonomy): Eukaryota > Metazoa > Chordata > Actinopteri > Kurtiformes > Apogonidae > Pseudamia > Pseudamia nigra. The sequence continues at coordinate 8,848 of JAQQAE010007224.1, forward strand.
ACCCACAGAGTCTGTCCGTCCAGCGGCGTATGTACTTTCTTCTGATGAATCGGCCAACCCGCTCTTGGGTCACTTGGTTGCAGTTCAAAGTTTTTTAAGATGAATATATACAAAAGTGTTAGTGTGCTCTTAAAATTCGATTCTCAGTCCGTGGGTCAATACGGTTCCGTTCTCTCAGCTCTGTTTCCTCTCTGAGCTGCTCTGTCAAAACTCTTGGTTCCGGTCGTCCTGAATCTCCGACACTCACTCAGACGAGTTTCACGATTCTCCACCTGTCCTGTTGGAGTCTCAGTTCATCACTCTCCACGTGTTCTGTCTTTCCCAAATGCATCACATCAGCTGCCTTTATCAGCTCGTATCAACACAGCTGTCCCATGCAGGCTAATTTGGGAGAGAGTTCACAAACCATGTCTACATCCTCCGAACATGTCAATCAGTGACTCCCTGAGCTGAAAACCACGCCTACGGAAACTCGATCGGAACAATTTTCCTGATTCTATTCTCAATATTTAATTCACATTGATGATTATCTGTCTTTATTTGTTAATTTTTTGATTGTTATTGATAATTTTTTTAGAATTCTGTGGATTTTTTTTCCTCATTTTTATTCATTTTCTTTTGTTAAAGTAATTAAAATTTGTTGAGTGTTTGATCACTTTGCTCATCATTTCTTTTTTGTTGATTGTCTTTATTGGTTCATATTGTTAAGTTACTGTACACAGGACCCAGGGAAAGAGATGGTGAGTTTATATTTGGCAAGAACAAGCATTTACACAATGTGTTTATGTGAAAGTGAGTGTGTGAGTGTGTATGTTGGCCATGCTGGACTTGACTTGGAGTTGGTGGCCCTCAGTAAAGAGAAGATGAAAAGAAAGGGGACAGAAGAGAGGCCACCACGCCACAAGCCAGTAAACTCTGCACATCTTAATTGTCCTTTGGTTTTCACATGGTAATGCCTTCCCTTGTGCGTGTTTATTTGTGTGCCCCTTCCAGGTTCACACAGCAAAGCCCGCCAGTTCAGCCTTGTGTGTGTGTGTGCGTGTGTGTTTCCTCCTGCCATAAACACACATTTATACCATACACACACTTAGCTGCCCAAAGACCCATTGTACACAAAGCCGGATGGAACAATCCCCCCTACACCCCCCCACCCACAAACACGTTTTATTTCATCAGTGATTCCCACCACAATTCTCTACTTAAACACCACTTCATGAACTGTTTTGACATTTTGGTCAGTCTTACTCTGCTTTTCCACTGATCAGCTTAACCTGGGCCAGCTTTTTGCATTTCCATTACATGACAACAGGTGCCATCAGAAGCTATTTTTCAGACTACCTTCACCAAAGTAAGTACCTGGCCTCGACTCTAAACTCAACACCATCAGCACCAATGGTGATGGAACGTTACAATGCAATTTGGGTGAGAGTCACAGTGACGAGAAGAAAACTGCAACATGGACAAGTAGAAGAAAATTTTCTGGTGCATTTCAAAGCATTTGTACCCGAAATCCATCTAAACTCACCAACACCCTCACAAAGCTTTGCAGGAGCTAGAGGGAAATAACCAACCCAAATACTTCTTTCTTTGTTCCAGTGTAACTTCGGGTCAAGTTGCTTTTTATACTTCTCTGTCCCCCCCTGCACTACGTAATGCCATTACTGGCTACAGAGATAAGCATACTAAACTTTGTGAAGTCCTACATAGCAAAACCAGAGGAAGAACAAGAGAAAAGTAGAATATCCATGCAAAGGGAGGGTCTGTGAAGCTAAATCCACCAAGAGACACTGATAAAGGGATATATGAGATGACTGAGAGGGAATATTAATGAATGACTGAGTCTATATGTTTGTTTTTGGAAAATGTTACATGTTTTGTGTTTAAATGGGGAAAACATTGTACAATTTTATACAATTTTGTATGAGTGAATTATCTGCAAAAGGTAGTAAAGCTCATGATTTATGAGCTCACAGTTCAATCATCACATCCCAACCTGATGCTCACACTGTGCATGGAAAAATCACTGGCTGGGCCCTGCAGTGTCCTGAAAATTATTAATAAAATTCTGAATGTTTTGCACAGTATCTTAGCTGTTCCTACTTTATGGAAAGATTTAAATTTGTACATATTAATGATCAGTCATCCACACAATCTAAAGTTAGTCACAGTATTCCACAGGGCTCAGTATTAGGACCAATACTTTTTACAGTATACATGCTGCCTTTAGGTGATATCATAAGGAAACATGGCATAGGTTTTCATTTTACAGCTGTATCTCTCCATGAAAGCGGACCAATTAAAAACTAACTGAACAAAACTCCATGGTTGTCTCAAAGACATAAAGGCCTGGATGACGTCTAACTTTCTTTTATTGAACAAAGATAAAACTGAAGTTATTGTAATAGGCCCAAGGAATCTAAGGAGTACACTCCCTAATGACTTCCTTAATCTAGACAATATTTCAGTGGAATCCAGTGCAGTTGTGAAGAATCTGGGGGTGATCATGAACCAGGACTTATCCTTCAGTTCTCATATAAAACAAATGTCAAGAGCAGCCTTCTTTAATCTCCGTAACATAACTAAAATTAGGAATATCCTGTCCCAAGTACATGCAGAAAAACTAGTCCATACATTTGTTTCGTCTAGGCTGGATTATGGTACAGTAACTCACTACAGGCAGGTTCCCAAATAAAAACATTAAAAAAACCTCCAGCTGATCCAAAATGCAGCAGCACAAGTGTTAACTGGAGTCAGAATGAGAGATGATATCTCTCCAGTACTGGCTTCATTTCATTGGCTACCTTTAAAGTTTAGAATAGAATTTAAAATCCTCCTCTTAACTTACAAAGCCCTAAACAATAAGGCTCCATTCTATATCAAAAACCTTATGGTTCCCTATAAACCAATCAGAACTCTCCGCTCTCAGACAGCAGGTCTACTTGTGGTTCCTAGAATCTATAAAACTACACGGGGAGGCAGAGTCTTCACTGTCCTGGGGGACCAAGTTTCTCTCTGTATCTCTCTCTCTCTTTCTCGCTCTAACTCTCTCCCCCTTCCTCACACACTCTCTCTCTTCCACCATCTTTTCTATCCACTAACCACAACCGGTCAAAATAGATGGCCGCCTACCCTGAGCCGCTGGTTCTTTTGGAGGTTTTTTTCTTCCTTTAAAAGGAAGTTTTTCCTCCCCCCGTCGCCCTTGACTTGCTCTCGTGGTTCTGTTGGGTTTACTCTCTGTATAGTCTTAACGTTTCAGCCTTGAATTGTGAAGCACCTATAGATAATCTTGGATTATGATTGGCTCTAAAGAGACAAAAATATGAAAAAGATGGAAAAACAAAGCCAATGTTTACACAAAGAGCATTAAAAACACAAAAGGTTAAAACAATGTAAACACACACAAAAAGGCAAAACTTACAAAAGCAAACAGATGAAAAAGATATGAAGGATGAAAAAACCGCAGCTGTGCAAATGGTGAAAGTGACATACACACAAAAGATAAAAATCAAATGATGAAGACAATAAAGTCAAAGACAAAAAGAGTCATAAACAACATAAAATATGCATAAAGATCAAATTGATGTAATGGACAATAAACAAAGACAGCTAAAGGGTGCAAAAGCATGAAAATGACAAAAATGCAAAAGTGACAATTACAGTTTTTATTTCATATTTGTCACAGTAATGACATTAAATCAAAAAAATAAATGAAACTAGTAGAATTTTTTATCAACATAACAGCTAAATAAAATCATGATTAATTCTTATTAAATATCATGATACAAAATGTATAATCGTGCATCATGAAGCTCTCTCACACAGAGAATGATGGCGGGAGCACACAGTCTCCATCCATTTTGTCTCATCCCTGTGGACTTGATCTCCAGCATCACCGGGGGAGAGAGAGGGGAGTGCAAACAAACTGTGCCCAGGTCTGAGGCTCCGGTTTCAGGCTTCCGTCCGCCACGGCTGGGGGGCCATGGGAACACAGAGCGCTGGGGCCCTGTGTCAATAAGGAGCAGTGGTTGGACACAATGGGGGCCTGCCAGCAGACAACACTGCTGACAGACACACACACAAAGGCCCCTGTGAATGGGAAGGAGGCACACACACCGATGCACACACTCTGAGAAGAATAGATGAGTGTGTGGTTGCCCACAAGACTGATGTTTAATGACTGCTTGTGTGTACTTGGATACATAACACACAGCAGCATTGATGGCCCTGAGGAAGTCAACACACACCAATAAACTGAGACAAGGGTGCAGTTACAGAAAGTGAATCCACATATCTGCTTTATTTTTCAAAGATATTCAATTCAAATTGTATTTGCAAAACTCCATTAAGATAAAAATGATGTAAAAGACACAAAATAGCTGAGATGAAAGGAACATATGCTGCAAGAGACACAAAAAGGCAAAAACATAACATACGTAAATGACACAAAGAAATGTAGGCGATTGAAAACATGGTCAAAGAGATGGCAACCAGATTAAGTAACTCCAGCTAGGAATAGCCTAAGAACAGCTTGAAATTCAATTCAATTCAATTGTATTTATATGTTGTCAATCATAATCCAAGATGATCTGCAGGTGCTTCACAATCCAAGGCTGAAACCTCAAGACTATATGGAGAGCAAACCCAACAGAACCTCCAAGAGCAAGCTTAGGGCAAGAGGGCGGGGGAAAATTTTATTTAACAGAAGAGAAAAACCTCCAGCAGAACCAGGGCTGTAGGTAGGCAGCCATCTATCTCGACCGGGTGGAGTTAGTGGACAGAGGAGAGACAAAAGAAAAGAGTAGAGATAGACCCAAAAACAACACAGGCACTTGAGGGTCCCGATCGATACAGTACTGGACCAGTCCACGACTAGCAATCGCACATCAAGAACATCTAGAGACCTGTATGAGGGACAGCGAGAGAGAGAACAGAGGCAGAGGAAGCACAAAGTTAGTAACACAATATAGATAACATGAAAATAAGTGTGGAGAGGGAGGGGGAGAGAAAGAAACAGAGAGAGGGAGAGAGAAGGAGCGCGATAATAAGAATAAGGCTGATCATTAAAAAAACATGACTTAAAGTCTTAAATTAAGAACATGAAGCAAAATGTGAACACAATAATCAAGAATATGAAGAAAACAGATCCCTCACACCCCCAAATGAAGTGAATCTGATCCAAGTCTGACCAGGGTTCAGTGTTTACAGTTCCAGTGCAGAATCGGTGTGACAAACAGACATGGAGATGCTCAGACATTCTGTGCATTTGCTTCAGTCCGAGACAAGCTGGTGAATGTTTTCTGCTGCTTTCAGCCTTTTAGATCTCAACAGATAAACCACAGCACACACATGATTTAATCCAAGTTCATTTGTGATAGAATTATTTATATTGGACTTTAAATATTTCATTCATGTGTTGCCTTTGCATATTTATGCATTATTATATTATTTATGTTTTACTCAAATTTTTCCATTGGTTTATTGTTGTGCTTACTCTGTTCACTTTTGTCATTTCATTGATGAGTTTGATCATCTTGGGGTTTTTTTGTGATTTTGTGAATTATTTTGCTTTTTTTCTTTTCATGAATTTCAGCACAAACAGAAGGCGCAAAGTGACGCCATCAAGCCGTTCTTTCCTCTGTTGCAAGTGGTCAATCGGTGAGCTGTTGACTCTGCATGGTAAAATAAGAGGAGCAGTGCTGCCCCCTGCTGTCGGCAAATGAAAAAACGTGACTGTGACCAGCAGGGGGCAGCACTACGGTCCATAAATATTCTACATCTAATGGCATTTTATTCATTTTACTCTTTAAACAATAATAAGATGCATCAAAAACAAAATATTAAAGTTACTTAATTAGCAATTATTTAAATTTACATGTGTAAATGAACAAAACTAAGAAAGTTATTATTAGACAAAAAGGAATAAACTAATCACAAAATGTACAATAAGCAAAAAATAACAAAAATGAGCTTAATTGCCAGAAATTATACAAAAAAATTACAAAATAGTCAAGAAAATGAACAATGTATGTACAAAATGGTGAAGAAATAAACCAACACAGTAAAAGGTAAGTAAATGAATGACTGAATAGAAGATGAAATTAAAATGAAAAAAAAAAAACACTTTAATCTCCAAACTAAGTTCCAGCGACAAGTGCTGGAGGAACAACGGCATGGTTGGTGATCATATTTCTACATGATGGAATATATGACTGCTCAGTTACAGCTAAAAGTGCCTGGGTTTATGAGAAGATGGACTCCAGTCACTGACTATCTGGGTTATGACTCCTATACCCTCACTGTTAAAATTGTATATAATTTATTCATGTTATGATGGGAAAAAAATACTTTCTTATTCTGTGTGTACAGCATGAACAGCTACATATTTAAGTTCAGAATGTGTGTGCTTTAATTCTACATTATGTGTATGTGATGGATGATGCCCAAGCTCAAGATTTCCTTTTGTAAAAATTTTATTCATGCATTTATTTTTTCAGATTTTTCTCTCATCACTTAATGATGTTATTTGCCTATCTGTGGAAGACAGATGTCAATAAATTTCAAAAAATGAACAAAATAAGTGTGAAATGTACATACAATCATGAACAAAATAAACACATCAACAAAAATAATCAAATTAATGACATTTTTTGCAAAAAATTAACTGAAAAAAGGAAGCGACACAATAATCAAGAAACATTTGCAAAATGAAGAAAACAACTAAATTAGAAAAGCACTGACAAAACAACCAATAAGATGACAAATGAAGAAGAAATCAAGGAAATTGACAATGCAATTGTAAATGAATGCCTTAATTCAATATTAAATCAAAATGAATAAAATAAGCATCAACTCCAACAAAATGCACATGAGCATATTAACTGTGTGAATAAAAATAAAATAAAGAAATGACAAAATGAACAAAAACAAAGAAAATAAACAGTAAACAATGAACAATTTAACATTTAACAATAAACATTTTGGATCAGTTGGAGACTTAATGTCTTTATTTGGGCATCCTCCCAGTAGTGAGTTACCATAATCCAGTCTAGACATAACACATGCATGGATTAATTTTTCTGCATCCCCTTGGGACAGGACATTTCTGCTTTTGGTAATATTACGGAGATGAAAGAAGGCAGTTCTGGACATTTGTTTTATATGAGAACTGAAGGATAAATCCTGA
>JAQQAE010007225.1:0-16030 GCA_029823295.1 Pseudamia nigra
ATTATATTGTTTAAAAGATTGTTTTTTATTATGTCTATTTTGTACAATTTTTTGTTATTTGAGTTTTTCTTTCATTATATTGTTCATTTTATGCATTTTTCTTCTTTTTAGCATGATTTTCTTTATTATATCGTTGAGTATGTTCATTTATTTTAATTATTCTGTTCATTTTTTTGTCAGTTCTGGTGGATTATTTTGGGGTTCTTTTTTTGTTATTTTGTGATGTTTTCTCCATTATTTTGTTCATTTTAAAATTATTTTGTTCATTATATTGTTCATTTTCATTTATTGGTTGAATTATTTTCTTTGTTCTGTTTTTACGAGTTCATTATTTTTTCTTGTAGGCAAAAATGAACAAACAGCTCAAGATAGTATGCAGTAAAAGAAACAGAAAAACTGACAAAATAAGCAACAAAATTAGCAAAAAATGAGCAAAACAATCAAATACATTCACAAAAATGAACAAAATAAGTGAACATGAATAAAATAAACAAAAATAGCAAAAAAAAATCAACAACATAAGCAATGAAATACACACAAAATGACCAAAATCAAACAAAATGAGCAGAAAACTGACAAAACAAGCATCAATATGAGCAAAACAATCAAATAAGTTGAGCCATAACAGTGGTTCAAAAATAAAACCATCAAGCAGATTAAAAGAAAATAACAAAATAACAAAAAAATGTATCAAATAGTAAAGAAATAAGTAACAAAATTATCAAAATAATAAGGACATAAGCAAGACTGAACAAAATATTTGCAGAAAATATGTATAAGCATTTAGTTATGATGTTATTCACTACTTGAATAGTTTGTTATGAGCTACTCTTTTTTTTACTTTCACCATGTTTTATGAGTACTTCTACCTGAGTCACTATTTTTCCTTGAGTACTCTACTCATCTCTGGCCAGGGGAGACATATCACAGAATCGGAGGATGCAGAATGATGTTGTTTTTGTTGTATTCTATGTATCGTTGAGGAGGTCAGCGCTGACCGGTCTGCTCGCTGACCCTCCTCTTCCCCGTCAACGCGACAACGCTGGCGCTTCCTCTCCCGAGCTGTCAACGCAGCGCTGTCCTTGCTTTCCTCTTCTCACAGTCCCGTCTTTCCCCTGACGCTGCCGTTTATCTGGGGCAGGAAAAGGACATAAGATGGTTTTAGTATCCAGCAGATGTTTTAAAGGTGTCAGGGACATTCTAGGGCAGGTTAATGAATACGAGTACTTGAGTATCTGGATAGACAGACAAGTAACTGCCCTTTTCACATCACATCAACAGATTACAGTCTAAGGTCAAACCAGACAGTGCTGTCTTGTAAAGACTGTGCTCTTCCTTTACGCCCTCTGCTAAACTGAATATGCTTCAGACGACCATCCATCCCATGTTAGATTATGTTGATGTTATTGTGTACCTACAGTATGCAATGCAGGTAAACAAAATACTCAAGGGAATGAACAAAATAAAGAAGAAAATGAGCAAACTGAATAAAATAATAAACTCAGTGGATGAAAATTAACAAAAGAGTCTATCCCAGCTCATTTAGGACAAAGGCGGGTTACACTCTGGATGAGATCATCACAAGGCTGATACATAGAGACAGATATACATTCAAACTCACATTCATACTTATGGGCAGTTTAGAGTAGCAATTATCCTAACCCCTAGTGCATGACTTTGGTTTTGTGAGGAAGCCTGAAGAGCAGACTGTTGTAACCCTGTGTTTGTTCCATTTCCCAGCATCCTCCGGCTGGGATACTGACCCAGTCACTGGAGTTCAGTACCAGAGAAACACACAGTCAGTATTGACCTGGTATCAGGCCAGGAGGAGCTGCCAGCAGCAGGGAGGGGACCTGCTCAGCATCGTAGAGCTCCATGAACAGTCCTACATCTCAGGTACAAAAACACTCACACACAGTACATACACTACACTGTTAATTGGTGGTTATTAATGGTATTATGATGTATTTGTTGAGGCAGGATTGACCAGTACTTTGGGGGCGTCTCTGTGGATCGGACTGAACAGCTTGGACTTTGAGAGTGGATGGCAGTGGAGCAATGGAAACCCATTCCGATATTTAAACTGGGCACCAGGTAAGTAATGGATGGGCGGATGGATGGTTGTTTGGTTGGTTGGAAGGATGGGTGGATGGACAGTTGGTTGGATGGTTGTTTGGTCAGACGGACAGACAGATTGTTGTACTGTATGTTGTATGGAATTCTCAGGGCTGACAGCATTGAGACCTCAAAACTCAACAAAGATTTTCACTGAATGGGACCTTTAAATCAAGTTCATAATCCAACATTTGGAGTGAGCACTATCTATGTCTTTTATTGCATGAAATGATAGCACAGAGATCTTTGTTTCCAACAGGCCACCCTTCAGCAGAACCTGGGAGTAACTGCGCAACTTTAAATGCAGGAAAAGCGTCAAAATGGGAAAGCAGTATCTGTTCCAAGAAACATGGCTACATCTGTCGCAAAGGAAACCAGTCAACCTCCAGTCTTCCTTCTTCAACAAGTAAAACCGTATCTCAAGTCCAAGTCATCAGGACCTAGAATTTTGGTCAAAAATGCGACATAATCTTGTTTGGTTTTGCACCTGCAGATCCCACTGAGCCCATTTTCTGTCCAAACCACTGGGTTCCCTATGTCGGCCACTGTTACTACCTGGTGAGAACGAAGAAGATGTGGAGGGAAGCTTTGGAGGCCTGCCACAAAGAGGGAGGCGATTTAGCCAGCATCCACAATATCGAAGAGCAGAGCTTCATAATCTCTCAGCTTGGATACTGTGAGTGCCTATGAAGTTATTTAGCCAGTGGAATTTAAATGTAAATGTGCAGATTTTGCAAAACATAATGACATAATGATTTTATGTGACCTGCATTTGATAACAAAATAGTTGATTCTACAGCTTTATGGTTTTCATTAGTTTTGATTTTTATTTGGTCTTTATGTCAGCCAATGGCGTTTTAATTCGACTATTATTTGGAGGATTTCACAAGTGATGGTTATTTTGATGTCGTTTCACCTTTAGTTTTCATTTTTACGTATAATGAGCAAACTTTGATTTACGGAAGCTGTAACTTAAGATGAAAGAATGCGGTTACTTCAAACATGAGGGAGGGGAATGAAAGATTACCTAGATATTATCTGCAACTGGATTTCACTTCAATATGTGTTCACTGCTGTTTGTATTTTGTTTTCATCTTTTTTTAGGGAGAAACATTAGTGAAAAGTCCAGTTACAATTATGGTGTACAACACTGAAACTGCATTTTACAACTGTGATTTGCTTAGTTGTCAAGGAAAATACACCTCACCACTTCAGACATGTCAAGTTAAATATTCGGAGAGAAAAGCAAAAGCAAGTTGTGACTCTCCTCTTGCATGTTTTACACAGAACTTATCACCATACAGTAGTGGTAGCGTTTTCTTTCCATTTCCTCCAATTAGATCACTATGAACATCCAAAATCTGCACCCAGTCAAACATTGGACACACCCTCTCCTTTAGTGTTTTTCTTGATTTTTATTATTTTCAATGTTGTCCATAAATACTGAAGACATCCAAACTATAAAAGAACACATACAGTATGCTATTATGTAGAAGACTGGGTAGAGAGTCAATAGCCCTGGTAGTTTAACTACAACTACTGTACAAATCCATATTAAGGCAAAAAACACAGTCCATTGTTACTTCAAGAAATAAAGATCAGTCAAACTGAAACATCTAAGAACTTTAAGTGTGTCCTCAAGTACAGACGCCAAAACCGTCCAATACTATGATGAAACTGGCTCTCATGATGACCATCCCTGGTTTCTGAGGCTGGTAGTTCAAATGAATGTATCCTCTGCAGCAGAAGTATCTCTTGATCTTCATTTACTTGCAGACCCTATTTAACACATTTGTTATTTTTCACTTCTGTTTTTTATTTCCCCCCACTGCTTATTAACTGTGCAAAACCATATTAACATGTACAACCTTAAGTACCGACAGATGTGCTCTGGATTGGCCTGAACGACCAGAAGAACCAGCTGCTGTTCGAATGGTCCGATAATTCCCACGTCACCTTCACCTTGTGGCAGACTGACGAGCCGTCTCACGCTACCAACCTCCAGGAGGACTGTGTGCTCATCAGAGGACAGGTAGCACTCATGACTCACAGAGAGTGAATTAAAAAGGTGCTGATGATTTCACCGACCCTGCTGCCCCTGTGCCTACAAAGGAGGGAAAGTGGGCCGATCACATGTGCGAGAGGGCGTACGGATACATCTGTAAGAAGAAGGGCTCCATGAGACCAGCTGAAGGCAGTCGTGAGGACGCCAACCCAGGATGCAAGCTGGTGAGTGACATCATCCGTTCACATCTCGCGGCAAATTTTTGTTAGTTTAAGATTTCATAATTAACATTCACGGTATATGTTTTAATAACCTCAAGGGCTCCGTCAGGTTCGGTTCATATTGTTACACCATCAGAGCCGAGACAAAAACATTTGAAGGTGCAAAACAAGCGTGTTCACAGGATGGCTCACAGCTGGTGGATGTGGCTGACAGGTACATTTTTAAATTTATCTTAAGTATGTGTTGAATTCTTAGCTTTTTCATCACATAATCAATGAATCTGATGCTTTCCTAATGTTAGCCCTCACTTTTGAATATTTCCGTGCAGATATGAAAATGCCTTCTTGGTCAGTTTAGTTGGTTTGAGACCAGAGAAGTATTTCTGGACAGGACTTTCCAACATGGCGAACAGACACACTTTCACATGGACCACACAAAGACAGGTCTCGTTCACTCATTTCAACGTTGGCATGCCAGGTAAGTAGAACACACACGTCCAGATTTTTTTCCTGAGGCATCATTTGTAGCCAAAAACAAAAGAAATTAGTTTAAATCTGACCTAAAGAATTGTTCATGGACACAAAGCAAGTGTTGCCAAGTGTACAATAATTTTGACTTCAATTGTTTCTCTATTTCCCCCTTCAGGTATATCAGACAATAGGGTGAATTTACAAAGAGCATGTTTGGTGATTTTTTCTATTTTTTCCCAGATTCATGATTTAGCCCTTTACTTTGTGGTGGAAACAGTTTCATTCATTTGGGTTCATTTCAGAGGCCACTTGGGGACGCTACCAGTTCTACAGGAGCTGTACTATCTTATATATCTGCATGTTGATTGGTGACACCTTCAGACATATCAATAAATGACTTTGGTGCAAAGAAGTCATATCAAGCACAGTAAAAAAAGTATGAATTGTGGGGAGAATAAACGTAATGTAGCAGCACCAACATAGGGCTGGCACAGTGTGCTAGCTAGTTCGATAACATTAACATCTTAACAAGGCAGTTACATTCAGTTACGTTGCATTAGTGGTGAATAAGATAGAGCAGCTGAGTCAAACCTCTTCTGGTTTTGACCCATAACTTTGCAAACAAAATGACATACAGTCAGTGACGAGCAACGTCTTTACACCTAAAAACCAGTGGCCAAAATACTGGATGTGCACATCACACCACCATTCACTGTGTTGAACTGTGAACTGCTGTTGTATCTACTGTATTCTGTCTGTCCAGAGATGATTTAAATGAGCTTACACACACACACACACACACCCGCACACACACACAAAACTATTGAACCTTAACAGGCAACATGTAAGAACATTTTTATACTGTATTTGTATCTGAACTTTCTCTTTTTTAGTGCAATGGACTCACGGGCAACTTCAAATCGAGCAAATTTTCATAACACCGGAAAACTGTGCAAATGGCATAAATATAATAAATTATTCTGTAACACCAACAAATCATAAAATGTAGAGGACTGTCAAACTCAAAACAGCATCAAAACACCCAGATAAGAACTTAAAGTAAAACAGGTGTGAATTGGTAAACTGTGTATTTACCAGAATATTCCACAGAGAAGAAGAAGTGACTTTTTCTGTCTCATATTTAGTTAACTGTCAAAACTTTTGAAATGTATTGATTTAACCATGCTTATTTATATCCACTTGAGTTTTTCCTCTTCAGCTTATTTCTAAAATGTTTGTGTTTTGACAAATGATACAAATGAAAATAAAACATAACTACAGTAAACAAGGCCTGATAATCCTTACCTGTAAATGGAAAGTTTGTTTACAGTATATCTCTTCTTTGCAGGGATTTGACCTTAAGTACAATTTTATATAGTAAAAAATCTCACTCTGACTGTGTTTGCTGTGCTGAATAAAAGACAGAAGACAAGGATGTGTGGCTATGACAACCGGCGTATATGCAGGATTATGGGATGTCGTCAGCTGCAGCAACAAGGAGAAGTATATCTGCAAGAAATTGGCAGAGGGTGTGCAGCCGTCCACAGCTCCCCCTACCACACCAGCCCTGAGCTGTGCATCAGGCTGGACCCCTGTGGCCATAAGAAATGTCTGCTTCAAAGTAGGCACAAACAAAAATGGACCAAACAAAAATGAAACCTCTGATCTGTACTTGCAATTGAATTTCTTATTTTTGTATTTTTAATAGGTCTACACGAAGGAGATGTCACAGAAAAAGACATGGCAAGAAGCGCAAGATTTCTGCAAAGCCATCGGTGGAGACCTGATGAGTGTACACAGTGATGGAGACCTCAGCGGTGCCTTGTATATCACCTAATCAGCTTCTATATGCCAGAATGTATGGAATACAAATTCTTCATATGATAATTAATGATATTTCTACAGGTTTCATATGGGCTCCGCAGCGTGGATCGGCCTCCTTTACCAGGGGACCACAGAAGGTTTTGGGTGGACTGATGGATCTGCTGTATGTTTCACTTCATGATTCTCTCAGAAATCTTCACTGTCTTTGTCATTCTGAACTATGGACTATTTTTATATCCTGATCTAGTTTGAATATGACAACTGGGGTTTTGGGGAACCAAATAACCACAACGATGAAGAACATTGTGCAGAAATCATAACGTACTATGGACGCCATTGGAACGATCGACACTGTGAGGTCTACAATGACTGGATCTGCCAGATACGCAAAGGTAACACCAGCACATTCATAACAAATTATTTATATATAAATGACATGATGTTATAGAGCTCTGCAAATATGATTTTTTTCATTGTATGTACAGGTATGATTCCAAAGCCAGAGCCTGTAACAGTTGAACCAGGTAGGTTTTCCCTCAAACAACCTATACATTTTATTCAATTTAAAATTTTTTCATCATTCCCAAACAGCTTCATATACAGTGCTGTAAAAAGTGTTTGCCCCATTTTTGATTCCTTATTTTATTGTATATTTGCCACGCTTAAACATATCAGATCACCAAGAAAATCTTATCCATCTTATCCATGACTTACAGTATCATCATCTTACCCATTATACTGTATTTGGATGCTCTAATAAATGATCTGGTGGTTCATCTTTAACTTTTTGCTCTGTTATTAAGATATTATTGCAAATAATTCAACTGTTTGATTGACAGGCCACTATGGTAAATTGACTCGCCAGCAGAGTCAGACGGAGTAGGACCTTCGTATCTTCTATTTATTCAGTAGAACATAGTTTTTCTTGGCAGATGCTAGACTGTAGTTGTGGGTAAATGTTTACACTAATAACACTGTAAAATGACTTTGTTTGGAAATGTGTGGTGAAGTTTTACCAAGTCAGAAAGCTAGCGGTTTGCATTGGCTTACCCAGAGGACCCCTGATCCCTATGCTCTGATATCTTCGCCACCACTTGTCCAAATATGGTCACATCCTGTATTTGGCTACAAAATCATCCAGGAAGTGAGAACCCGATTGGCCTCAAAACGGCCATTCAGTAACCAGTGGGTGATGTCACGGTTACCTCTTCCATTAAATATATACAGTCTATGGTGAAAACATACAGTATTTGCCCCCCAAACAGAATAACTGGCTGTGCCACCTACAGGGCAAACAGCAATCAACTGTTTACAATAATGAGTCTTTTACAGCACTGTGGAGGAATTTTGCCCTGCCCTTCTTTGCTGAATTGTCTTAAATCAGCCACATTGAAGGTTCTGAAGCATGAATGACCTGCATAAGGTCATGCCACAGTATCTCAATTGAATTAAAACCAGGGCTTTTACTAGGCCAGTCGAAAATGCATATTTTTGGGATTTTGTAGCCCTTCAATGGTAGACTTGCTGGACGCACACCCTCCAAAAGTTCAATCCAATATTTGAATGTTTCCCCAAAAGTCTTTGGGCTCATCAAGACAATTCTTCTCAGTTTTTTTGTGATCTCTTGGATGAGTCATTAATGCATTCTTAGAGTAATTTTGATCACCCGGCCACTCCTGGGAAGGTTCACCACTGTTCCACATTTTTTCCATTTATGGATAATGTCTGTCACTGTAGTTCACTGTCCCAAAGAAATGTCTTTGTTACCCTGTACTGACTGAAGATGTCAATTGCTTTCTCATCTGTTCTTGAATTTCTTTAGACTGTGCCATTTTGTTTCTTTTTGAGATCTTTCAGCCTATTTCACTTTGTCAGATACGTAGGTTCTATTTAACTGATTGCTTGAATTAACAGGTCTGTTAGTAATCAGGCCTGGGAGTGATTAGTGAAATTGAACTGGCCTTCTCAAAAATAATAGGTTGTCTTTGTCTAATATTAAAATTTGTTTGATGATCTGAAACATTAAAAAGTGACAAATATACAAACATAACCAGAAAGGAGCAAAACTGTATGCTTGATCTATAGGACACTTGATACACAATGTTCTACTCCCTTTGCAGTGTATAACAAAACAGATGACGGCTGGTTTATATACAACGACACACAGTATTTCATCAATGACAAATTACAACCAATGGAATATGCCAGAGATTTCTGCAAGAAGAACTTTGGCGAACTAGCGATCATCACTGGGGAGAGTGAGAGGAAGTACCTCTGGAAACTGGCAAGCAATCAATGTCTTTTATCACTCAAAACAAAAACTAAGTTTGTAATGGCAAAATGCCGAAAAACCAAAGTGCAAACCAAAATACATATAAATGGTTGGTGACTGTTCATTTAAATGTGTTTCTCATCAATACGTTCCAACAGATAGCTAAAAGCACACAGTCACAGTACTACATTGGCATGACTGTAAACTTGGATAAGTCCTTCAGGTAAAAAAGCTTTTTCCCAGTCATCAGTAATGTCTAGTGTGGCATCTGACACAAAAACATACGGAAGTTGTAACCACTTTGTATTTTGTACTTTCACAGCTGGGTGGATGACACGCCTGTAACCTATACCGCATGGGACAAGAACGAGCCAAACTTTGCTAACAATGATGAAAACTGTGTGACCATATACAAAAATATGGGTGAGTGTGGTGAGAAAGCACTCCATGGCATTTTACACTTTGTTTAACGCACATTATCATGGAACTGAGTGAACTTTAGGGATATTCATTTGACTAGCTCACAGAAAGAAAGATCAAATCAGCAGGGTGTCTTAAGTCTGTCATCAGCTGTGTTGTTGAACAGTGTGATGGCAGTGGGGATGAAGGATCTCCTACAGCGTTCAGTCCTTCAGCGTAGTGATGTGACCCGTCCACTGCAGCTGCTCCTCTTTCCTTTCTTTTTGGCATCCCTGTCCCACAAAACCATGGTGTATTAGAGCATGGTCTCACAGGTCTCACAGAAACACATGAGGCTTGTCTCTCCAAGCGCCTTCTGGCTCCTTGCCAGTGCTTCCAACTCATCCGTTTTGTTGGGTATTGAGTTCACGTTGCCCTTCAGTACAGCTGGTGGAAAAGGCTTTTACCTGAAACTTCTGCCTTTTACTCCGGCACCAGCTCTGCAACCACACAGAGTCAGAGAGATCCACTGGAAATGGTTGGTAAGCTCCACATTTCCTTTGCCTCAGGTCCAGGAGGTCCTGTCCGGAGTGAACTCTTCTCCCTATATCAATTCAAAATTGATCCCACAAAAGAAGATCCAAAAAGCAGCATACAGTATGTCAAAATATTTTAAGAAAAAGTAGAGAAAAGGAGAGTTGTCAGTGGCTGCCACCTCTGCCGGCACATTCTAGAAATTGCGTTTTAATTGGAATAAATGGGAATAGCACTACATTTTCCACATATTTTCCTATTCCAAAACTGGCAGGAAGTGCAAAAATGTCTCAATTTTTGTCTTAAAAGCATAAAGACATGTACACACAGAGGTCAACGTGAGTTTATCGCTTCTCTAGCATTTTGTATCTACAACAAAATCTACTGAAATGTTCAATCAAAATCAGCTGTGTCACTGAGTGCGTCTCAGATTGTACTGATTACTGATGTTGTATTTGATGTGACAGCTGGCTATGTGTCCCAGCATCTTCAAACTCCAAAAGACAATGTGTGCATTAACAGGACGCCTACAAGTCAACAAAATGAAATGATACAGCAATTAATTTGCCTTATCATTATAATTTAATTAGTTTATTATTCTTTTTTTATAATAGCCAAAAATCTCTGATAAGGATTCCAAATAGGACTAAATGTTGCAATCCCAACTGATTCTGCACAGTACCTGCCTTGAGTAGGTTTGCAGCATCTCATCATTTGGTGAATTTTTGTCCCGTGCCCTTCAATTGTGTACCCTGATTTCATTGGTTGCTTAGCGACACATGGAATATTTTATTTTAAGAGCCTGGGGTTGATCTGGTAAAATTAAATTTATTTTTCTCTCTTACTAATCTGGTCTGTCCAATATGTGACTAAAGATTTCACTTTTGATATCAATCAACAGTGACCTTTCTGCAGGACTATTTGCACTGGAATTTTGTGAATTTGACATTTATTGTACCAAGGACTATTTAAACATAAAGGGAAAAATTTGGCACAAATAACATAGCATATTGCTTAATTTACATCAATAGAAATCAGACAGCCACAACCTAGGAAATATGTGCTTGCTAGTGAGTTTGTAGTTGACCCTTTATGGCTGCATTGTGACTTGCAAGCTGTTTGATTGTCCCATTAGTGGGGAACAATCCCAACTAATGTGTTTATTCTTACTGTGTTTTTCATTATAACTCACTTCCTGTGTAAACTCTAAACACACAGGGTACTGGAATGATATAAATTGTGGTATGGATCTGCCATCTATTTGCAAAAGAAGCAGCAATTTTGTCAATACAACCATGGCTCCCACCACAATGCCTAAGGGAGGATGTGCCCCAGAGTGGATGGCCTCCAATGGAAAGGTAACAATGCAACTATTTATAATATACATGAAGATTATTTGAGAAGTTACAACTTTGATTTTGGTCGCAGATATACTCTACAAGTCAAAGGCTTGAACACACTTTCTTCTTCTGTGGTTTCTCCTTTTATTTCTTTATTATAACACTGTACTGTACATTAATACTGAAGATACCCAGACTGTGAAAAAACAAGTATGCAGTTATGTACACTCAAGGGATTTAATAACACACCACTCTATTTTTGGCCCAATTTGTTAAGAGCTTTTCTCAATTATTAAAACTAGTTGTACAAATGCATGTATGGTTGCCTTTATGATAATTCCGAACATGTGGGATTTGGTCACACCTGACTGATTATTGTGAGTAGTCCTGGGTCTCAAAACACACTTTTGGGGAAGACCATACAACGCAACCAATCCTAAATGAATACTCCAGTGTCAAACACATCCAATCCTATATAAATACATCACAGCTTTGGAGAAAATTACATCTGTAGGAATGCCACAACTGAGGCACCATGACCAGGATTGTGTCATTGCGATGCTAGAAGCAGGGCAGACCATGAGTCAATTCCCAACAGTGCACATACACCAGTTTTATTTGTCCAGAGGAACAACAGGAGACCAACCACAACCTGGTCGACCAAGTGTCACAACAAGAAACCAGGAGCATTATATCCACCTCAGATCAGGTTCAGACCACCACCGCGACGGCAGCAGAGTCCGTTAGCACACACAACAGACCAGTCCATGCAAAAATGTAAGCACTATGTTGAAGTAACTTAATGTTTCTTCATCAGTCTATGGTGCTTATGTTTCTTGACATTTTTGTTCATTTTTGTTTTGTTTTGTAACTGATTAAGTTAGGGTATTAATTAAAAGATAATGAGGAACAATATATGAGTGGTCATTTGCATACAACACAAACTATACCTGTGATTTTTAAATCTAGTGGTGTGTTATTAAGTCCCTTAAGTTTGACTATGATCAGTTATGACTCGTAATGTCAAAACTCAAATCACAAAACACTTAATGCACAAAAATTCAAAATGGCTTGTTTCTCCATTTTCTATGTTGTGTATATTTTCACAGCTTCTATTTTACATCACAGAGTTTATGTAAACTTCAAAACCCCATTAATATGGAATTTCACAGTATGAGACCTTTAAAGTTTTACATTTTCAAGTGTAAAGTTCTACTGGCTCCACTAATGCTTTTTAGTTTGGTAATGATCAGCACAGTCTGTGAAGTTACAGTATTCAAAACGCTGTCCCTCAGACTGTTGACACACAATATACAGTAGATTCTTGACATGTTTTGGTCCTTTTTCATTTATTTTGAAACTGATTAAGAGGATATTCATTAAAAGCCGATGAGGAACAGTATATGTCTGTTTGTTCTCTTGAATATAGTAAAAAAAAAGTATTAGACAACCCAGTGCATATTTTGTATTTTGGATTGTCCAATGACAGCTTTGCCATGAGTGGGCAAAGCTGTCTAATATATAAAACAAGTTCTGGGTTGTTTAAGACTTTTTTGTTAACCATATCATTCTATACATACAGTATAGTGTTCTGTCACAGCTTCGATGTCTTCAGTATTAATGTCCGATGTTGAAAATTATACCACTAAAGAGAACATCAGTCAACAAACTTTTGACCAGCAGTAGTAGTGTTGTAGTCAAGACCACACCGAGACCAAAGCCGAGACCAAGAGTGTGTTGTGTTGGTTTCTTGGTCTTGGTCTTGGTACTCTCTGGTCTGGGTCTGGTCTTGGTGTGGTCTTGACTACATCACTACAGTGACAAGCTTTGAGCTGACACTTGTTGCCTACCGATCCTTGTCCTTCCCACATACTGTAAATTGATCTTATTTTCACAGTGCTATAAAATAGTGACGGATAGCAAAAAGAACTGGCAGGATGCAAGGACCTACTGCCACAACCAGGGAGGAAATCTAGTCTCTATCCTTAGCGAGAGAGAGCAAGGTAAGCCATGTGAGAAAGCTGGTGATCAAAACTGGACAGTTATAGTTCACTGTGACAGCATATGATGAGGAAAACAAGCAGGGAGAGTGTTCATGTTTTTTGTGTCGACCTTTTAGCCTTCTTAACAACACGGCTGCAGAAATACAGTGAAGATCTGTGGATTGGAATGAATGATGTTAACTGGGAGATGCACTTTGTGTGGACGGACGGAAAAGGCATTAAATACACCAACTGGGCTAAAGGACACCCGACGTCAATTCTCAGTGGGCGTTACTCATTTATGAATGAGGTATTTTCTATCTGACTGCTTATTATACCTGATAAGAGAGACTTTACTTATAGGATCATGTTTGAAAATGTTAGTGCTGATGAAGTTTGTGTATGTTGTTATTGAAACAAAAAGCAACTGTATGAACTAATGCATTTTTTGCCTTTGCAGTTGTGTGACTGTGTGATTATGGTGGGGAGCTCATTAAAATTATCAGGTCTCTGGAAGGTGGAAGCCTGTAACGAGGAGCGAGGGTTCATCTGTAAAAGAAATGTTGGTGAGTAACAGGTTTCAGGTCTGTATATTTTATGAAAAGCTCCGCGTTTCAAGAAGATTTGTTTGTCAACATCAGAAAAGTGGGGATGAGTAGTCAAGTAAAAGAGCGCTCATGAACATACAGTAACAAGAGTATCTGATAAAAAAACACTACTCTAGTACATGTAAAGGAGTAAATGTACTTGAGGAACTACCCACCTCTGGTCAAAACATTCTATAAGGCCTGTGTCTATAATGCATAGATTGTGTTATAAAAACACTTTTAACATCTTGAACCACACCTGCATCCTCTAATGTCATAACTGCTCATGATTATTCATTATACTGACACTACAACCATTTTTCTGGGTGTACTTTTTGATGTTGAGTGGAAACTTACAGTGAATGTTCTGCTTCCAAAGATTCTCAGATTGAAGTTGCACCGACAACAGCCCCAATAAAGACTTTCTACAAGCTCGGCAATGACTCGTACAAACTGGTGACTCAGAAGATGAAATGGGATGAGGCTCGGAGACAGTGCCAAGCAGACGACGCCGACCTGATTAGTATTCTGAACCCCATGGTCCAGGCGTATCTCACCTTGCAGATTGGCAAGCACAATGAGCCCGTGTGGATCGGCCTGAACAACAATGTGGTAAAGATGTCCACCTGGGGAGCATATTTCCAAAGCTCTGTGAGGAGAAAACAGGCTTCAGACACACATGCATGTGCGTCTGAAGCCTGTTTTCTCTGTTGATCAATCACCTAATCCCATGAGAAGTGTTTTTCCCCGTCCCATGCTACATGCCTCCACCAAATTTGGGGCAAATCAGAGCAGTAGTTTTTGCAAAATCTTGCTTCTAGACAAACACACAGACCCCCAAAAGTTTTAGAAATGTGGGAACATGGGGATGAGCCCAAATTTAGAGCTCTTGCCTTCCACTTTGTATGACCCTTTGTTACTGTAAGAATGATTTGTCTTTCACAGACTGGTGGACTTTTCAGGTGGGTTGATAACTGGCGTTTGTCGTACACTAAATGGGGAGAAAATGAGCCTAAACACAACTATGGGTGTGTGTACATGGACATAGACAAAACCTGGAAGACGGCACCATGCTCAAACAGCTACTTCTCTGTTTGCAAGAGGTCATCATGTGAGAAAATATCTTTGTTCCCTCTTACACATTAACCTACAGTAGATTATTGATTATTTGTATTGAGCCTGGGGTGCAACCTCCTGTCTTTTATTTCAGTCCTAGCACCCACTGACCCACCACAGCTTCCTGGTAACTGTCCAGAACCAGTCAGGAAAAGAACCTGGACACCTTTCAGAGGCCACTGTTATGCATTCCTCCACTCAGCATTAGACAACTGGGCGCAGGCCTCTGTGGACTGTTTTAAAATGGGTAAGTACTGGGACATTTTTACGTATGAATAACACTCAGATACAGTATGTATGAAATGTGACAACAAGCTGTTGTGGGTGTATCCCTCAGGTGGAGCACTGGTGAGTATTGGGGACCCACAGGAGGGTTATTTTATACAACAGACGCTGGAGCTTTTACAGGATGAATCCAAGTCTTTCTGGATTGGCCTCTATAAAAACCACGCAGGTGAGAACTGAAGATAAATGAAGCAATAAATGAACCATAGTGTGTGGATTGGGTGAGCTGACTTTTTGCTTCATTTAGGTGAGTGGAAGTGGATTGATAACAGTGTTGTGGACTATACTAACTGGAAACCAGGCATGCCATCTACAGAGTTATCCTCATCGACATGTGTGGCCATAGACTCAAACAATGGACAGTGGAGCACACACAGCTGCAGTATGCAATATAAACCTTACATCTGCAAAACACCAAAAGGTAGGCTTAACATCCAAAGACCCAAGCTTTTATTTTCCTTCCTATTATTGTCTCTTAGCTATTTGTGATTAGAAGGACCTGATAAGTATATATGTCCATGTAGGAGCATGTGTTTCATTTTCATTCATTTATTCTTTATGCAGGATGTATCATTGAGATTGTATTTGCAAGAGAGCCCTAATTAAATATACAATGGTTGGCCAAAAAATAATCGCCACCTGGATAATCGCCACCTGGATTTTTAACTAAGCAAATACAGTATGGACATTTCCACACGCACAATGTGAAGGGAACTCAAGGGATTGGGTCTGAACAGCTGTGTAACCTCAAGAAAACCACTAATCAGTGAGGCTAACCGGAAAAAAAGGTTTCAATTTGCTTGGGAGCATAAAGATTGGACTCTGGAGCAATGGAAGAAAGTCATGTGGTCTGATGAGTCCAGATTTACCCTGTTCCAG